>QEOT01009490.1:0-20417 GCA_003123785.1 Pterocarya stenoptera
TGACATCCTGGAGGAAATTATGAACCAGGCAGAGGCTCACCAAGCATTAGTCTTGGGTGCCAAGTTCCCCTCGCTAGTCGACTAAGGACAGGTTCATCAGCCATCGCCAACTTGTGGTGCGTAGTTGAGATCCTCGATCAAGAAGAGTCATAAATCCGATGTGAAATTGTATTATGCATTCATGGAGTCTACACCTGGGGGTTATGAGGTGCCTCTTCCTAAGATACCATTCGAAGAAATTGGAGGAATGTCTTTGGTGTCGAGAGATCACATTGGAGAGCACGGGGTTGGTGAGGAGTTGCTACCTCAGCAATATCATAATAACCCTTCGTCGTCCGTCCCCTCCACAGTTTGTGGCGGGCAAACTCTAGACTTCCCATTCGAGTGTGGGCCTTAGCAAGGGTCGGGTATCTATACCTTCAATCATTGGCGGGGAACTCAATTTTTTGAGATTACCTATCCCCTCTAGTCTCATTCCTTGGGGACTTCCCTGCAAGCCAATAGCCATATGGAGTTATCAATTCGTGATACCACATGCAAGATAAGGAGATTTTTGTCCTCAATAAGCCCTTTACTCTTGTCACCGTATTATCTTCCTCCCCCTTCCTTCCCATTACATTTGATTGGTTTTGTGCCTTAGGAAGTCGATCAACTTGTTGGTTGGATTGTTGGTCGCTAGGCTTATCTTGAGGAAGAGGTTCGATCCCTATGCGCCTTTGCTAATAAATCCTGTCAGATTGTTTCCAAGGCGAGGGCGGAGAGAGATGAGATGGAAGAGGCTCTTTCCCATTTGGAGTCTCTCCCACACATTGGAAAATGACTTTGCTGCCCTTAGAGATGACATGGTTAACCTTCGACACGACTCAAAAAAAGTCTCGAGAGGAGGTGTCATGGTGCTACTTTGAGGCTAAAGTCTTGGAGGAGGAACGTGATACTGCACGAGATAGGTTCCAACACCTGGACAAGAGTTGGAGGAGCCCAAACAGCGATGCGTTGAATATGCTAACAGGGTGGCTCAAGTAGAGAACTCTAGCTGGACGCTCATCATAGATCTCAACTATGCCCATTATGAGAAGGCCCACACCAAAGTTCAGTTCGAGGTGGTAAATAAAGGGTTCAAGGAGCAGGACTGACATATTTTATAACTCAATACTGTCACTGAAATATGAGGCAAAACTAGCCTCTTCCGAGCAGCAAGCTACCGAGCTAGAGGCTAAATTAAAAGCCTCTAGGGAAAAGGTTGTTCACCTCTCTTCTGGCTTGTGGCAACCAGGGGTGCTCGTGATAGAGCGTTAGGATTGGGTTACAAGCTTGATCTTCAAAAGTTGAGGGACCATCTACTAGAGATTCCTCGCACAAACCAAAGGCCCTTGAATTTACAATCCATCCATGCAAGCTAAACCGCTTACCAAGTCTTTGCGATGTCTGACGCCTTTCCTTCTCCAGCTCACAATCCTTAGTTTCCTCTTTTCTTTGTAATTGTATCGTTCTTTGGACAACTTTGTTATTTTTTGAATGTAAACTAGATTTTGCCTATTTTGGTTGGATTCCGTATATTGGTTATGCTTGGATTTTGTTAATCGTTTTTGGCTAGAAATGAATTGGCTTTGTAACACCCCACTTCCTTACCCCATTAGGTTAACTCTAGATTTTTAGAAGGATAGCTCACTTACCTAGAAGAATACAGATGATAAGTGTGATTTTTATGTGATTTTTATTACCCTTTTATTTATGAAAAGTATCATTTTTCCTTCAATACTATTAATTTTATTTTATTTATATATATTTTTCTTTATTTTCTTGGATTTGATGGAATAAGAAGATTTAGTGTAAAATGAGAGCATTTTGATACAAATGAAGAGACTCGCAACCAAAAGGCATGACCAGAAGGCACGACTAGAAGGCGCAACCAGAGTCAAGCGATAAGCAGATATTTTACCTCATAGGCATGATGACTTGACACCAATTATTTTACCTTCTGGGCGCGAAGACTTGGCACAAGGCTTCGAGTGGTTAGATTGGGCAACTTGTCTAACCAACCAACTTAAAAGACCAACCTAAACAACATCGTGGGCAACAACTAGAAACGGTCGAGAGTCTTTCCACTAGGTTGGCGAGGAGAGGGCCATGTGGTATTTGTGACTTCCACACCCGTTCGTTTGTGACCTCCACTCCCATTTCTTTGTGACCTCCACGCCCGTTCATTTGTGACCTCCACGCTAGTTATATTTAGCGTACACGGCATCTACCTAGTGGGACCCTTCCGAGTTCCACAATCAATCCGCTGACCACCAAATCCTCCCGAACTCCGCAATCAAGCCTAATATCACTGAATCTTTCATTTTAGATAATTTCGATATTCTTGGGATAATTTCTTTTATGTTAACATTTATCTTTAGAAACTATTTTCGAGATCTTTAGGCTAGATTGTAGCAGCATTTATCTTATTTCCGGATTTGAGTTTTGACATCTATTTAATCATTGCTTGTGGGATAAAGTAAAAGGTATGAGTTTGAGAGTCTAATATTCTAGAATTTATTCTTTAAGTTTCTTTCGAGGAGGCGGATATGGAGGGCAGAGGCAAGAGCCGCATGCTTTATCAACCGACTTCAGTGAAGAACACTAGTTTTATTCTTTTTGTTTTCAATTTAATTATGAACTAATTTTATTTTTTAGAGCTTTGATGTAGTCTAGCATTGAACACACAATATATATTCCAAGTTATTTTATTTTTAATATTTCCATTGATTGAGTATTTATTCCTTATTCTTAATGCTTGCAATTCTCTAACTAATTATTATTCAATCTATTGAATCACAATGGCACCGAGAGGTAATTTGTGATTAAAACTCTAGGATTAAGTACCATTAGTTGAGCAAGAGTAGAGATACTTTACCATGATTAGTGTGATTTTAAAGAAAAATTCAAATTAATGAGTCTCTAATTAAGTAAATTCACATAGAAATATGGAGCTATTAGTTGGAAATATTTTTAGTATTGTTCAAGAGAAAATATTGAATAGTTAAGGGATTCTTATCATCAACTTGGGATAATTGGAATTCTATAACAAGAAAGAATAAATTGTGTGGGATTTGTTAGGTAAAATCAAACGTTCTAAATCTATTCTTATTATCTTTAAAATCTTAATTTTAATGCTATTGTCTTCAATTTAATTTAGATAATCCATTCTTCAAATTTTAATTTTTCAAATAGTAATTAATTTAGTCAATTTCAATACTAAATAGCATAATTATTCCCTGTGGGTTTAATATCTATTTTCTTTAAAACGCTTTACTACTTGTTACAATTTTGTGCACTTACAGATATTTTTATGCGAACAACAAACTTTCGTTAGGCATGCATAGTCCGATTTCTTTCTTCAAACTTTGATTCTAATTTTCCTTCTTTGATCATCCATTTCTAGCATTCATTTGCCATACTTGCATTTAAATTGAGCCTTAGTACATATCATTTTGTGTGGTGACATGACCAACCCAAAAACCATGTGTACCTTGTGTGCAATGGACCAACATACCCTTATCCCAGATTATTTTCAAGGATAATTTTGTCTTTAGTTCCATGAATTATCTATGAAAATTCCTTACGGTTGATTGTGGAAAACTCTAGCTAAACCCTAAATATTTTCTTTTTTTCTATTTAGGCCCCCTCTCAACTGCCCAATCACCATCGTTTGAGCCACCATAGAGGGCACTTGATTACACTTTGCCTAGCCACTAGAAACCAAGGAAGTAAGACGAGAATAGGACAAAATTGCTAACCCTTGTCGAAACCTTAACCGTCGATCATTAAGGGCTTAAACCCTAGTATCAATCACACCACCTTTTGTCTCTCCACCACCCGCATGGCAACTCTCTCTTCTCTCTCTCTCTCTTCCCCTTTGGTTGATTCTCTTACAACCTAGACACCATCATGCTAACCTACATGGAGGAGCTAAGCTTGAGAGGCTTCATGAGCCACCACCCAAACCTCCTAGTGAGGAAGCACACATGCCTAACACCACCTTCACTTCTTGGGCTATATAAACCTCTCTTCACCTCACTTCACTTCATTTCCTCTCTTCTCTCTAAGTGTTCTTGAGTGTTCTTAAGAGTTCTTAGAGTTTGAGTGGGAAGCTTCAAGGGCTCTAATCTTTGTGAGTATCCCCTCTCTTCATTTTAGTTTCCTTCTTATTTCTATGCTTAAGGTGTTAGTTAAACTAGGCGATAGGCGATTGGCGTACTGGGTTTTTATGTGAGTTTTGCATGGCAGCCCCTGGTGGTCCTATGTTGGCGACCAAACCACGATCCTTTGCAGATTTTATGTCTGCTACTCCTAAGCCGCTTCCTCAGATTCCATTGGCCATGAGGGCTCCTAAAATGATGGATGGGGAGGTGAATTTTTAGTTTTCGAAAGAGGAGATTTAGAAGTCTGCAAAGCCTTTCAGGTTTTCGTTGGTATTGAAATTTTTGCTTCAATATCCTTCCTTGGATGCTATCCGTTTGTTTATCAAGAGTAGATGGGGTCTAGCAGGGGTGGCGGTAGTTTCATCAATCAAACTGCATCGTAATGTTTTTGTCCGTCTTACGTCGGAAGAGGATTTCAACAAAGCGTTCTCGAGAGAGGCTTGTGATATCGATGGTGTTCAATATAGGCCGTTTCATTGGTCTCCAAATTTTGATGATGAGGAGGAGCTGTCAGTTGTAACGGTTTGGGTTTTCCTTCTTGGTTTGGCCCCGAATTTCTATCAATCTTCTATTTTACGTATTCTTATGGTGCCAATTGGTAGATTTATTCGTAGTGATAATTCAACGAGATGTGCAACGAGAGGTGATAGTGCAAGGGTTTGTTTGGAGTTAGACGTAGCGAAGAAACCTCTAATGTCATTCTAGATTGGTGTGCCGGCAAGTCCTTCCAATCGTCTACAAGAGGTGGTTTACAAAACTCTCCCAGCGTATTGTATCCATTGTAAAAGGCAGGGACATAATGAGAAGACTTGTAAGAAGGAGAAATTACGAAGGGACAAGGAGAAGCCAATTGTGACACAGGAATACAGGGTGGTGAGGAAGCCTGAAAATGTTTTGATTGGTTCTAATGTAGATGACGCAAAGAATACTGAGGTTTTGGTTATGGAAAACTCAGAACCAATGCATCTGATCTGACTTGAAGAAATGATCCTGGCTTCTGAAAATAGAAATAAGGAGGAAGATGGGACTTCTGTGAATCCATTGAAACAAACGTTGGTGTTAGATCATGGGGTGAAGGACTATGAGAAGGGAAAGTAGGTTGAAGAAACAGGGCATGGTATTTCACTTCTGCCAGAACTGGAACGGACTAAGGACATGTTTGATATGAATGAAGTGTCTATTGCCAAGGATAATAGGGATCTGTTGGATTTGGAGAGGGTTCAGGGGGAGTCAAATGGTCATGAAGAGGGTTCTGTTTTAGCAATGGAGGATGAACAGATGGCTAGTCTCTCTAATAGTGAACGAGGAGCAGAACCTTTGGGTGTGAGTAAGGACGTATTATCAGATTCAGAACTTTTGAATAAAAAGAAAAAGAAACCATAAGAGATGATGGTGAAGGCCCAAAGTTCGAAGTGGGTGATAACCCGTTCCTCTAAATTAAATTTATGATTAGTCCAATTATATATTGGAATGTTCAAGGGGTAGGGACATCTAGAGGCAGATTAAAGAAAATTGTGAGTTATAAGCCGAAAGTCTTTGTTATAGCAGAGTCGTTTTCATCTATAGCTCCCATGGATGCTCTTAAACGTAGTCTTTCTTTTGATGTTTGTTTGTCGAATGAGGAAGTGGAAGGGAAGATGTGGTTCTGGGTGTAGGAGGTAGTAGTTACTGTTCAAACTATGAGTAATCAACATATTACAGTCATGATTTCTAATGGCTTGCAAGAGTTTAAGGTTTCCTTTGTATATGTAAAATAAGTATAAGCTACGACGGAGGCTTTGGGAGGACTTGGAGAGGGAGGGGGGGATCGAATATCTCCTGGCTGATAACTTGGGATTTTAATATTTTAGCAAATGATAATGAAAGGAAAGGTGGAAGACCTCGTTCCATACAGGCTATGACAGAGTTTAATGCTTGGATTCACTCTTGTGGTTTGATTGAGATGAAGTTCTTGGGGAAGAGTTTCTCTTGGTGTATGGATAGCAAGAGCTAGCTTGAAGTTGGGCTCGGTTGGATCACACATTGATGGACCAGAATTTTCCGAATTGTTTCCCAAATCTTCTATGCGTTATTTAGCTCAGACAACGTCTGATCATGCACCAATGGTAATTTCTTTATCAAGAAATGTTGCGTCTTATGGTCCGTCCCCTTTTTGCTTTCAACAAATGTGGGTGGACCATCCTTATTTTTATTATTGTGTTAAGGAGTCATCGGAGCAAGGAGTATTTGGAACGAGGCTTACGAAATTGGTTTCAAAATTTAAAGGTTTGAAGGTGCGACTAAAAGCTTGGAACAAACCAGTATTTGGTTGGACTGACCACCACCTTCAAGAGTTGGAGCTTCGAATTGAAGTTCTAGACTCCAGTTTGTAGAGGCAGTTTGATGAGGATACTGAGCATGATCATTTGGCTGCTAAGACTGAGCTTGACACTTGGAAAAAAAAGAGGCTACTCGGTTGGCTCAATGTGAAAAGGTTCAGTGGTTGGAGCAAGGGGATAAAAATTCACAGTTTTTCCATACTCTGCTCAAACGGAGAAAACGGGCTCATGTGCTAGAGATGAAGCTTCACAATGGTGTTGTCTTACATTCCCCTCAAGTGGTTCATGATGGTGCCGTTTCCTATTTTGCAAAGTTCTTGCGGCAGTCTTCTAGAATGGAATATCCAGAGCTGGAAGGGTTTGTTGATCCAGTTATTTCAAATGAGGAAAATTTTCGTTTGTGTCGAATGCCTTCGATGGAGGAAGTTAAAGAAGCAGTATTTAGCATTCCCATTGAGAGCAGCCTAGGACCAGATGGATTTGGTTCCTCATTTTATAGAGTGTGTTAGGACATTGTTTATCAGGATGTGATGGAAGTGATAAGGGAGTATTTTAGTGGCATCCCACTTCCGAGGTTTTTCACAGCTTCTTTGGTGGTGTTGATTCCTAAAGTGTCGCAGCCTACAAGTTTTGACAAATTTCGCCCCATAGGCCCATGCTCAGTTTTTATAAGATATGCTCTAAGGTTTTAGTTAATCGGTTGACCCACTTGCTTCCTTCTATGATCTCTATGGAACAAATTGCATTTATCTCCGAAAGAAGCATAGTTGATAATATCAATTTAACGCAAGAAATGGTTTCCTCTATTAATAGAAAGACGATGGGAGGTAATGTGACTTTCAAAATAAATATGGCTAAAGCCTATGACAGGATGGAATGGGATTTTCTATTGCGTGTTTTGGAGAGGTTTGGGTTTTCTAGTGCAGTGTGTGGGCTAATTAGAAAATGCATCTTCTCACCATGGTATTCAATTATGATGCATGGGACAGTTCGTGGTTTTTTCCAGGGTGGAAGAGGGTTGAGGTAGGGTGACCCTCTCTCGCCTTACCTTTTCATTATCATGGAAGAAGTTTTATCCCGTTTATTAAAGAAGAATTTTTTTGAGTGGAAGGATTGGTAATTTTTTCTATCCACAAGGCACACCACTTATTTCTCACCTTCTTTATGCGGATGATGTTGTCATTTTTGCAAATGAGAGTAAGAAATCTGTTAAAGGAAAGACAACGGTGTATTTTGCCAAGAATTGCTCAATTGGGCGGAAACATGAACCTCTTCAGCTCACAGGTTTTGTAGAAGGCTCTTTTCCATTCACATACCTTGGTGCTCCTATTGTCTCTGGTAAATTACTAAGAAGATATTTGGATCCTCTCATCACTCAGGTAAGGGAAAAGATTGGCGGATGGAAGAACAAATGTTTATCTAGTGGAGGTAAATTGATTCTGATGAAACATGTCGTGGAAAGTTTACCAACACATTTGCTTGTTATTCTTCAAATTCCGAAATCGGTTTTGGAGGTTATTAATCACATGTTTAGCTCCTTTTTTTGGGGTGAGAAGAATGGGAAAGAAAAAAAGAAATGGTTTTCATGGGGAAATATGTGTCAACTAATAGAGGAGAATGCTATTGGCATTCAAAAGTTTGAAGATGTTCAAGCTTCTCTGCATGCCAAATTTGCTTGGAAGATCCTACAAGGTGATGATTTGTGGAGTAGATTTTTTCGTACGAAGTATATTGGTGATAAACATATCTCTTTGGTTGATCCAAAAAAGGGAACACATTTTTGGCGCATGGTCATTCGTAGCATCCCTATAGTTTTACAACACTCTAAATGTAAATCATATGGTGGAAGAGCTGAAGCTGAAAATATGTGATTTGAAGGGGAGAATGGATAGGACTAATTCTTTGGAGAGATTCACGAGAAATTACGTGTCAGAGATCATTAGACTACATGGAGTACCAAGGACTATTGTGCCAGACAGAGACCCTTATTTCATCGTCTTGGTTTTGGCAAAGTTTAATGATACCAGTCTGAAATTCAGCAACATAGTGCCTACTATCCTTAAACAAATGGATAGACTGAGAGGACAATTTAGACTTTACAATACATGCTTAGGGCTTGTGTCTTGGAGCATGAAGGGAATTGGGAGAAGCCGTTACCTTTGGTAGAAATAGCATACAACAATAGCTTCCAGGCCACCATTCAGATGACACCCTATGAAGCCTTATATGGCAAGAAGTGCAGATCCCCGTAATACTAGGAGGAAGTTGGAGAAAATAAGGTGATTCGACTAGAAGTCCTGTAGAAGATAAAACATCAAGTCCTCACGGTTAGGAAGATGATGAAGACGCACAGAGTCAACAAAAGAGCTACGCCGACAACAGAAGAAGGGGTATAGATTTTGAAGTCAGAGATCAGGTTTATGAGAAAGTGTCTCCTATGGGAGGAGTAAACTATTTCAGTGTTAAGGTGAAGTTAAGCCTGAGATACGTGCAACCCTATGAGATATTGGAAAAATTGGGAGCAGTTGCATACCATCTGAAGTTGCCAACTGAGTTCCCCGAAATTCTTAATGTATTCCACCTGTCTTCACTGAAAAAGAGTTTTGGGGATTAGATACTAGCAATTGTAGACCCTGAGAGTATACCTTTACAATCCAACCTAACTTACAAGGAAAGACCAGTGCAAATCATTGATAGTAAAGAGAAGGAATTGTGTAACCACAAGATTCCACTGGTCAAAGTACTTTGGCAATATCATAATGTTCAAGAAGAACTTGGAGAAAGGAAGTTGATATGAGAGCCAAGTACCCTCATCTGTTTGGATCATAGTATAGTTTTACTTTGTCGGTGATTACGACTTAGTAGATTTCTTCTGTGTTCACATTTGTATGGGTTGCATTGCATCAGTCAGCCACTATACTTCATTTGTTTGAATATCAAATAAAGTACATGTTTTTCATCTCAGATATGTTTTGGAACCATGTTTAATTATGTCGTGAGTTATTTTCCATCTTTAACTATATCTTTTTACAGTATTCATGGCACACAAGCATAAGACTGCTAGGAAATCAACGCTTTCTACATTGCGAGTGTGAGAGATGATAGAGGAATGCTGTAGTAGGTCACTTACTGAGCTGGATAGGCAGACCGCTACCTATTGGCCAGAGATGGAATGTCTAGAACACCATCGCACCCATGTGATGGGCATAGATAAGAATGGTGTAGGTTATGAGAGGAAGGCTTTACCTCATAACAAGCGTTAACAACCTCTTCACCCGACCACATGGATGGATTAGGATAGTTTTAGGCCTAGAGAAACTGAGTTCAGCCAAGCAACTGAGGACCATACCACAGCCATCGTTTTTGGAGCGAATAGTTACTTCTGTGTTTGCACTTAGTCCAGTCATTTTCAAATCACAGTGTGGATTATCCAAATCAGTCTAGATAAGTTTTATTTAGACATATGGCAAGATTTTAGCCACACTTGGTAAATAGTATAGAACACTTGCACCAAAAGGAACCACAAGATGGAAATGTGAAGGAAATGAAGGAAAATCAAGCATTGTGATCATGCCACCTAAGCCAAACACTATTCCATCCAACCATTCATTTTTGTGCTAAACTAAAGAGGGTTTAAACCATCGTGAAGCTCCAAATATTTGGAAGCCAATTGAAAGCCCATAACCGTGGTGAAAAGAAACCGTAAATGGTTTCCTTAAACCTCAAATGGTTTCCCAAACCCTAAGTGTTAGGTGGCTTTAGCTTAGTGTTTAATCACTTGATTAAACCATTTAGTCTGTTATACCTTGGTAATTTCATTAGGCCAAGAAATTTTAAATTTGGGCTTGATAGAAACCGAAAAAACAAACCAAATCCTATTGAAACCCTACACGAGACCCAATTAGTTTAGGCCCACCAAAAAGCTCCACCTATGCAAGGCTTTTTGAGAAAGTTTTCCCACTGTCATGAGTGTATTTCCACTGCCCATGTTTGCCCAAATAGTGGTTGATGGGAGGTCAATCAACCACCTCACCACCCATCACATGACAGCTTCCAAGGCAGAAAACAATGTGTTGTTGCCCATGGTTTTGGCTAACAAAACCACCATCAAGTGGTCACTCTCACATCCCTTCTCAGCCGCCCCAGCTCTATATATGTCTTCCATGGCTTGTTCTTCAAGTTTTGGTCACTTTTGGAGAGAACTCTAGAGGAGATTTCATACTACTTTCCTGATCATTTTTGCTTGAATTTTTCAAAACCTTTATAAGTAGATTCTCACGAAACTACTAGTTTCCATTGGTAAATTTTGTGTAATTTTTCATGAAGTTTTGATTAGTAAAAAGTCTATTTAAGCATGCAAAGGTCATACTGGTCGACAATCTGGATATTGTGTGGATCTTTGTTTTTTTTTTTATGACATTTTTTGCAAGATCTTGGTCTAATCCTTTTATGGTTTAGAGCTAACATTTAACATACAAATTGGATTTACATTTTTTTGCATGTTAAGAGTTTTTACTAAAATTTTTACATGATTTTAAAAAGTTGGAAACTAGAAGTGTAAAAACAGTTTCTGTTTTGAGTAAGTGTAATCTTTTGTTATGAAAGCATGATCCTATAGTCTTGATATTCACATATGTTGATCTTAGCACTTTGATCTATATGTTAGGAAGTTATTTTTAAAGAATAATAGTCTTGATCTTGATAAAATGAATTTTTATGTATGCTAAGGTCCGATTAGAACAAAAACTTGAGGCTCACGGTATGCTTTGTGTTTTAACACAATTTTTGCCATGTGATCTTAGAATTAATGATTAGATCATGTTTAGAACTTGAATATGAGGTTATGATTTTATTTCTTGAGAATTTATTTCATGAGAAACTCGAATCTAGTGGGTTGATCTAAAATCAAAACATGTGGTACTTGGTTTTGAAGTTAGTATGCAAACCAATTATGTTGGTTGATGTTTTGTGATTTTTTGTGGTCTTTGACTTGTTTGTTCAAGCATGCTATTTCTTAAAATTGACTTATAAACATGTTAAGAGTATGTTTATGAACTTTTGGAGTTCTTGAAGTTGATATAAAGAGTGTTAGACCATGAACATCGAGGATTGTTCTATTTGGTCAAAACTTAATATTTTGGCATGTTTATTGATATGAGGAGTTTATGATTTTTATGGAATATATATTTTGATGTCAAGTTAGAATAGAGTGTATAGAGTATTTCAATTTTCAGATCATTAGAAGTTACCTTTGGTGTGTGCTTTGAACTTCGTTGATATAGATTGAGCATTCAATTGGTCAAGCTGGCCTTATGGCTTGACCCTCTCCAATCATGTTTGGACTGCGAATTGTGAGGACTGCAAATCCGTTACCATGCCGAGAGGGGGTTTGATATTTTGGGCTAGTATTACGGGCGATTATCATGCTAGAGATCGCTCGTATTATTCCTTACCGTTACATTATTAAATCATCATTAATGATGGCTAGACCCGAATTCCGTACCAGTGCGTTTGGACAATTATGGCCTTGGTTTCTATTGGACAGGCCTTTGATTCTAGATTCATGAACCTCTATGGTGTGGGTTCGGCCCACTTTACAAGAGAGATATTTGACCCTCAAATATTGTTCAAAAATATTTGAAATTACATCAGTTTTGATCTACAATTAACTAGCAGTGATATGTGGCTAATATATATAAACAAAGACAAATTCATGATTGCCTCATCTTTCAGTTTATCGTTCAATTTGAGGATTGAATTTGAGTTATCATTATAATCTACTTGATCGAGTCCTTAGACATGTTGTCTGAAGCATCTTGCCGTTCAATAGCACAAAAGTCCATCGAATTAAGTTCAACATTTAAGCACCCATTACAATGACAAATCGATATATTGACTCTTATTTATTTACTTATATTTGTAGGCTTCACTCCGCCTGCTCCAAATCCAGTCCCAAAAGGAGGTTTGAAAATAGTTTGAGAAATGCTTGGGATCCGATAATCCCGAACATTTCTCCCGACAGTTTTTTTTTTTTTTTTAAATGTTAAGATTGTAAAAAGAAAAAGAAAAATGCTACTCAGCCCGCCTTAAACTCCCGTTACTTTATCCCGCTTACGTGGCATCCCAACTCACTTACTTTCCCTTATATTTTATTCATTCATTTCATTTAATTAAAACACGAAAGCAACGGAAGGGAAATTCGGCTCCCGCACACTCTCCTTGCCTATCGACCTCGCAGACCTCATCTCCCCTCCCCTCCATCTCCTCGCCTATCGGCATTGGCACTCTCCTCTTCGACCTCATCTCCCCTCCATCTCTGACCTCAGTTTAATTTTTTTTTTTTTAAAAATTTCTCCCAAACCCATCAACTTCGCCATTGATATAGCTCACCATTTTGCTGTCCCCAGCTCCACAAGTTTGATCCATCCACCCAGTTCCTTGATCAAAGTTTTTGGAATCGTATGTAGCAGTACGCATTAACGTAACTGGAGTAGTTCTGCCAGGAAACTTCTTCTTCTCACTTTTGGTTTTCTTCCAAAACATTTTCCATCTCGACTGTATTTGTGTACTGCTGTTTTTTGAGCTTTCCACACAGCTCCGCCCTAACTGGATGCATTCATGAGGACTCTCTAAATCCAAATTCCACCACTTCTTAATACCCATTGCCAGAGAGAGCAATTTTTTCAGCAGCTTCGTGCCCTTGACGCAGGCGAGAGGTCTATTTATATGCATTCAACGTAAGATGACTAACATATATGCTCGTTCTCTTCGTGCCCACAGTTTTTTTTTTTTTGTTCATTTCGCCGTGCGCCACCTCCACTTGACCATCACGGGAGCTCCAGCTCCTCCGCCATACACCACTGCACCACCACCAAAGTGCCGAGAACAACCACCTGCATAGTGAACCAAAACTCCTCTATTTTGGGTCTGAAAAACAGAGCAATTGGTTGCTCCTCCAAGCACAGCAATTTCACGCTACCAACCCTTTAATTCAGACGTCTCCTCCGCGGCGAAAAGGGAACTCACTGTCCAGCATCTCAGCCACCCTAGCCACCGCTCACTCCCGGTAAGTTCATGTCGCACCCCACGGCTTTCATTTCCTTATATTCTGGTTTTCTCCGTGCACTCTCTCTATTCGCCCGTTTTCTCTCATTACTCTCTCTCTTTCTCTCGTGTTCAGCCGCTCAACTCGACGGTGTCTTGGCTGACCACCCAGTTCCGCCACGCTGTGCTCTCATGCAGTGGGTTGGAAGTTTGGAAAGGTTATGTGTCATGTGATTGTTCTCGAGTCCATCACGTGATCTTTTGGTTCCTTTTATGTTCTGGATATGATTGCGCTATTGCTAACCGGTACGAAATTCCCTTAGTCTGGATATGGTTCTATTTTGTTTCATCAAAATCCAGAAATTTGTTATTTTGTGCATGTGAGATTTTACTTTCGATTTGTCTGGGAAGGAAAAAAAAAAAAACTGTGGTCGGAGATGGAGGNCTTAGTCTGGATATGGTTCTATTTTGTTTCATCAAAATCCAGAAATTTGTTATTTTGTGCATGTGAGATTTTACTTTCGATTTGTCTGGGAAGGAAAAAAAAAAAACTGTGGTCAGAGATGGAGATCGAAGATGAGGTTGGAGATGGAGGGAGGGAAGATGAGGTCGGAGAGGAGCTTGGTTGATGAAGAGAACGAGCAGGGTCGATGGGCGAGATGAAGAGGCCGAACGGTGTGGGTCGATGGGCGAGAAAGAGAGAGCGCGCGAGAGGAGTTTTTGTTCCGTTGCCTTTCCTTATGATTTAAAATGAATTATTGTTTGCAAACGTGCCACGTCGAGCGGGATACAAAAACGGGACTTAAGAGCGGGACAACTAGCATTTCACCCAAAAAAGATCTATGAAAACAAAAAGGCAAAACTGCCTTATGGGGGAGATTCTCGGTGGCTGTATTGCCACTAAAATAGTTTTCAAACCAACAAAAATGAGCCACGATTAGAACCTATTAGGTACGTCATTGCCCCAAGCGTAAAAGTCCCATTCCCTTTGACCTTTTTTTATATTATAAGGTGAATTAATAAGTACTATTTCTCATATTTTTGCCGTCATCTTTTTATTATTCTCTAATACGATATTAAAAAATTAAAAAATTATTTATCATTTATTTTTTGTTATCCAATCATTTAATGTCAAATATAAAGGACTTGAAAGAATAATGATTAAGAAGATTGTGAAAATTAATGATTCCATAATCAAAGATTCCCCCCCTCTTGGAACATAAAAGAAAGCGAAGCACTTCGGACGGCAGGTCAGACTAGGCCAAGCAGCAACACAATAGACTTGATCCCCGACAAATTATCACCAGTTCACTCATTACCATTAACTATTATTCTTGTGTTACATGTAACAACAAACAAGGCAGACTCATTACGTTGAATTTCCAACTACCAAACTACAACGAAAATACAAAATAAAAATTAGGAAAAAAAAAACACGCGCAGTGGTAGAACATGCATTTAGTTCGACCACTTAACCCGGTCACATCTAAATAACCCAAAAGAAGGAAAATAAATAGTGCTAATTTCTACCTATTGATGGTCGCTACTAAGATCTTGTACTGGAAACATCTTCGGTAGAAGCAGCTCAACTTTGTTGCTCTACAGTAGTACTAGAAGGCAAGAATGTTGCGAGGACAACATTTTATGTGTAGAACACAACAGTAACGCAGCTATTACCTGAAGATGGAAGCTTGCTGTACAAGGCTAGAACTATACACCAGACAGATTCCCAGATGTCAGGATTTTAACCCGAGGTACGGCCAGATCAGAGACGATGCTCCACTCACAAATCAAACCCGTGAATATAGTCCATTTTCTTTAGCTATGCTACGACCAGTCCTAGCTCCTGTTAACAAATTCAGTTTGACATGAATCAGGCAGGCAGGCAGAGGAGTGTAAGCACATTAACATCAAAATGGGATCAGCTTTGCCATACGGGCCGTGTCTATGAATCATCCAACTCAACAAGTTGAGCCCGTCTCTCAGCAGCCTTCTTCCTGACAAATATTCCCCATCTCATGGCTGCCTTGACCTTCAGCCACCCTACAACAGCTTTTCCAGATGTACGAGTTTGATCGTCATCAAAGTTGTAGTTTAGAGATGGGGTGTCCATATATTGCGAGGAATAAGGGTATCCATCTTCATTCACATTAATGGAGGTATGAGCCTGGCTTCCCATGTTAAACATACGTAGGAGATGCTGCATATCATCATTTTCAAGCATTTCGTGACTTCTCGTGCGTATCTCGTCCTCTGGGAAGTAGTCTTCCTTATAAGAAGTAAGATTAGATGCACCAACTGTCTGGTATCCCGATGTGGATGACTGTAGTGGACCAACAAGGGACAGCACGTTGTCACTTTTTGGAAGTTGTGCTTGGTGAGAAGCGCTGATCAAAGGATTTTGTAAAGAGAAAGAAGTGCCATCAAACTGGATAGGAGCATTGAGATTTGCATTCTGAGACTGTAGCGAGAATCTGGCTGCCATATTATCATTATATCCTAAATAGACAGACAAAACACAATCAAAAACCAAACAGAAGAGCAAGTGCAGGAAGAAGCTCAGTCATCTTGGCCTAAGGGCTTTAAAATAGACAACAAAACATCCACAATGAAAAGCCATTATGAAATGGTTGCTTGGGAAAATCGAATATGGTTTAGAGACATCAAAACAGTGCACAGATCATGCCAATCTCAAAGTGTGCCCAAAAAAAGAGGAAGAAGAAAAAACCTCAATAAGTGACTCGTTAAAACCCTCCAAATTGATTCATGTTCAAAATCATTTGTTTCTCTAATTCGATTAGACCAGGTCTGTGTATCAAAATAACAGCAAAGTAGCTTTCTTATGTAAACCACTATGATTTATATTCATATTTATATACCTCCAGCTGTTAGACCAACTGAATCTGCAGAAGACTGCTCTGAAGGAACTGCAACAGGCAGGCTTTGTAGGGCGAACTGCTGGTTAAAAGAGTCTGAATAATCTTGTGAATTCATTGGGACGTCACTTTGAGAAGCATCTGAGCTATTATTTTGCTTAGAGTTAAGAAGTGACTTCCCATCATATTCTATAACATGTATCCAATTGTCATATGCCTTCTTCACCAAGGTGTCCACATAGACCTGCATGAACCAAAACCAATCTCAGTTTATAATCTTTTTCCCCGATATCCTGGAAGATGATGTTTCCCCATATTATAAAAGTTTGACTTTTAATCTTTCTTTCAGAATAGGCACTAGTGGAGTAAGATTGGGTTAGAATTAAAATAGCTATAGTTGAAGCATCTGAGGCTTCATTAAGCGGGGATATTCCAAACCTGGTATCCTATAGAATTACAAGCTCAAAGGAAGAAACTAGAAAGAGCATCATAAGATTTCATTCTAATAAAAGCTGGTAGAGGGGAAGATAGGATAATAAAATATTTACATTCTATTCANCCCGATATCCTGGAAGATGATGTTTCCCCATATTATAAAAGTTTGACTTTTAATCTTTCTTTCAGAATAGGCACTAGTGGAGTAAGATTGGGTTAGAATTAAAATAATCTATAGTTGAAGCATCTGAGGCTTCATTAAGCGGGGATATTCCAAACCTGGTATCCTATAGAATTACAAGCTCAAAGGAAGAAACTAGAAAGAGCATCATAAGATTTCATTCTAATAAAAGCTGGTAGAGGGGAAGATAGGATAATAAAATATTTACATTCTATTCAAACTTGCTTATGGACTAGCACACTTGTGTGGAATCCTTCATGTGAAAAAAAATACCAACATGGACAAATAAGCAGTAAAGATAATGTAATAGGTTTGTGATGCATAAAAGTAGCATTTATCAAGCAGAAGATGGAATGCAAATTAACGTGATGTTGACATGGGACCGAAGATAAACTATACCTTCTGACTTTCAGAAAGAGAGTCAACTGAGTAATATTGTCCATCGGCAATTAAGCCACAAAACTCATAGATGTTGTTAAAACTGACACCAATATTCCTCTCATTTTCAGGATAGTACACATACAGTTTCCCACTTAGAACACAAGTTTTTGCATGCTCTACAAGAACATCCCACATCTTATTTGACATGCCACTTCCAAGAATCTGTAACATAAAGAATGGAAAATAATTAGAAACTGAAACATGTGGTTTCGAATTTAACAAGCAAATCCATCATTCTTACATTTCGTAATCTCTGTGAGTCTCTAACCACAAGTTTTAGAAAGTCTTCAACTGTATAAATTCCAGCTTTGTTCAGCCTCTTGTGAAATGACCCATCTTTGCCAATTTTCTCCAATCTCCAAACATCATCATGCATTGCAGGTGGATAATGTTTCTTGTATACTGTAACGCAAAAAATAAATAAATAAAAAATAGCTTACCATCTTTCCAAGAAACACATGCATGATGCATGGAATAAAACTATTGGTGCTAATTTAAACTCACGTTCTCCACGGTGATCCTTAACAGTGAATGCTTCTGTTTTTGCTTCGCGTATGCGAGTGCCCTCACAATAGCCAGAGGCAACCTTCAATCCTAGCCTGAACTTCCTGCTCCTTATCCAGCTTGAGTTGTCAGTGAATGTTAATTCACCTAGTGTTCCTACACCTTCCTTCAATGTCACTTGCAAATCCCCAGTCAGAAGCGGCCTCTTTCCTTCACGCTCTTTCACCACATGACTCTCAAATTCTTCTTGAGTCCAGTTATCATCATCCTCATTATTGAAATCACCTTCAAGCACAATAACATCTAGCTTCACTGAAGATTCTGGGCCTGATGTGACGATGAGGCCTGTGTTTGCGTCCATCAAAACAATATGAATAGCAGCACCTTGCTCCCCCTCTACTTTTCCACCAGTAAATAGAGGAAGGGATAGCCTGGACCTGAATTGCAGCTGTATGTTTCTTCCATCAGGCCCTTCTATACGTTTAGGAGAAGACCTGCATTTTCTCAATCATTAGGGGAAAATCTTGACATGAATGCATCACTAACTATTCGAATAATTCGCCATTGGAAACAATGGATTACATATGGCAAAAACCCAAGAATAACAAAGAAATGGGACAAGTATTAAAAGAGTAGACATTTAGCTAACAAATATTCAAATACAGAGACAGTGGGATTTGGCTGTGTATAGTGGCATAATCAATAGAGTTTCAGATTAATGCACCACAGAATCAAAGAATGACATCATCAACCCTCTGTACCAAATTATAGCCGGACTAAAACCAGTTGGTGGCAAGAGAGAAGCTTACCAAGAACCTAGGACGGAATCAATCCACATATTAGAGAGCCCACCATAAATGCTATGGTTTTAGACTCCAACAATAAAGGGGTAAGCCCTATACAACATCCACTAAACATAGAGGGTAGAAGGCCTGTTGAATTTAACGAACAACATCCCATCTTTGCATTAGGCCAACCAACTGGCATCTGCTTCGCTTATTTTGGTTTTATATTTTTCTGAACTGTTAAATATTTTGAGGAGATCTTCTGCTTATAAAACCAAAAATAAATTAAACAGTCTCCAACCTTGATAAACGATTGCAAGAGATGAACAAGATTATTTATTTACTTTTATTATCAGCAAGAGACAAACAAGAAAAACGGCTCCCCCATAACCTAAGAAATTAATGGATTAAAAGAAAATCACACCATTCCCAACCCTGTAGAATTGAGAAGTAGGGCCAGAGCAGTTTGTGCCCAGAACACACTAGCACAAAATAAACCCCACTATTGTATCTCTTGTACAATCCAGTTGCACATTGAACTTCAAAGTGTTAATAATCACACCTAAAAAAAACTTTCATTTGAGAATTTAAAAGCACGTTTATTACTATAGTATCAAGAAAAGATAAACAACAAATAAGAATGATAATAATACCTCCCAGTAAGTTTGGTAGGGGCCAATTTTGCTAAAGCACGCTCCACTTCTTCACTAACCTGTTAAATGGAATACATAACAAACATCAAAAGCATTACACCACATCTATAAATCAATAAAGTCAATGTTGACAATGAATATGTCCAACAAAGTGGGACAGACACTTCTTCGAATAAGTTCAAACCGTAATGGAAGCATCAACATGTTCAATAAACCATGGACACATGAACAACACATTGGACTAGCTTCTAATAGTATACAAGAAATCCAACTACCAAATGCTTGAGACATAAGAACAATCATAAGACAGTTTTCCACCAATCTATTTGTGTTTGAACCCCATGTTTGGAAACATATGTGTCCATAAAAACATTTTATTCTCATTTTATTTGTGTAGATGTATGGAAAAGACATTGTTTTAAGGCCTACAAGAAGAGAGAGAGAGAGAGAGAGAGAGAGAGAGAGAGAGAGATTAATTCAATTATTTGAGCACTTGCAATGGTTTAGCCCTTTTACAAAATGGCTAACAATACGTCAAGATCAAGTCTCTATTCGATTATGTAAAATAAATTTAAAAATCATATGAAAAGTTTGCGTTGCGTTATTCACCTTTATAAAGTGTTTTTATTATTTATTTTCTTTTCACTCTCTTTCTTTGTATTTCTCACATTCACATGTTCCTTAATAAAGCATGATAAAAGCTAAAACATTATGATAATATTAAAACTTTATATACATAAAAAATCCTAAAAAGTTCACAAAGACAGAAAATATTTGAAAAAAATAGGATGAAAAATTAGTTTTTCCATTTCCTTATTTCTTTTTAATTTTTTTGTTCGGGCCATTTTTCTTATTTCGGGTGTGAGGGAGACATTGCAATCACATTAATAGATGGGGAGTTAGAGGAGGTATATATACTTTTTAAATTGTATAAAAATTAATCTTTAAATGATATAGAGATATAAAAGATACAGGAAAATGATCAACTTACAATTC
>QEOT01009490.1:24082-70851 GCA_003123785.1 Pterocarya stenoptera
AAAAAAAAAAAAAAAAAAAAAAAAAGGTGCAATAATGTATGTGAAATCATTTGACCGAAGAACAAAATGATTCCGCACGTCATGACAGCAAGAAACGGAGAGCAAACGGTGCATGGGAAGGATAGAAATATTTGAATTCACAATGATTAATGCATGCGGTCGTGGGTGCATCAATGCATCTTGGCGGAAACCAATGGGACATGCAATTTAGCTGCCACAAATTAAATCCCTCTGTGCGGTGGTCCAGTAACATCCTGGAATTAAGCCAAACATGCCTGACACGGTGAGACAGACGGTGGCTTTCCGGTCCGCTCTTGCCTCTATGGGAGAAGCCAGAGGCAACATTTGACCCACCCCCGGCTCGCTGCACTTTCCTCTTCTTGTCTTTATTCTGACAATCTTAATTTCTCACGTGGCTGTAATCCAGACAATGACGTTCTGATTTGCCAGAAAATGGTTGCGTAAAAACAACGATAATGTCAGCACAGTGGAAAGGTGTCTTTTATAACAGCGACAAAATTCAGGAATTTTTTTATAGTATAGTATAAAGATATTATAAAAATGATTCCAAATAAAAATAAAATATTAAAACATTGATCGACTGCAAAGATATAGGACGCACATTTATAATAATCAAAGAAGGATATTAAAAGAAATTTAAGAAAAAAAATATAACAAATAATCGTTGAAGATAACTCAATCTCGAAAGATTAGAGTATTAGTACTGGTCTAGTTAAAGCTAGTCATTTTTCAACAATAATTATCTTGTTGTTTTTACAATTCATCTCATATCATCTTATTAAATTATTATAATTTTTTTAAATTTTTACACAAAATAAAATAAATAATTTAACTTTTTTAAATTTCAAACAAAAATAATATTAAAAAAATATTCTAACAAATATTTTATTCAACTTTTAACTTTAATATCAACTCATCTCATCTTATCTACAAAAAAAAATAAAAAAAATAACAAACTCTCCAAATCTATCATTATTCTATTAAAATATTGATTATCTAGTCCATTTCCACTATGCTCCTCCAAACTCTAAAATTTCAACTAAGAAAATTTTAAAGCAGAGCCAACCTGAAAAGTGGAAGACAGTGGAGAAAAAGAAAAACTACAAAACCATAGCTAACATATGTACCTATAAATTATGCAATAATGAATCATGTAGCGGAACATCCAGAATAACTACAAAATCATCTTTGACCAACCCAAATTTATGGCCAAAATATTATTTGGCCAACAGTTTGGGTTGTCTATATTTGGCTAGTGAAAAGGGAATATCTAAACTTAAAGGATAATTGTTGAGTTTGATGTACATGAAACTTTCAAGTTAGCTGAAATTTGGCCAAAATTTGACTATACCTAGCTCACTACTATTGCTCTTACATGCTACGCATAGCTTATATATATAATTAGGTATCGCTTTCATCAATGTAAATTCGTTAAAAAGTATAAGTGTATGAATATATATAAAGAAAATTATTTGTATAGTATTATGGTGTAAAAGTCTCGCACATTCTTTTTAAAAAATAGTGATTAAATATAAAATTCGAGGGAAAAAAATCTACTTTTTAATAATGGCCATTTTTCTAAAAAAGTATATCTAGCTCTGTTTGGATACAAGAGTATCTTAGATAATCTCTAAACAGTAGCGAATAGTTTGTAAATAGTAGTTAATAATTTGTGAATAATAGTGAAGCAGTATGAGAATATCTGAGATCAATTGTATTTCTGAACAAGTTCTAAATTTACATATTTTAAAATTGTATATAATATTATTTACGTGTGTAACGATTTTTTCCCTCTAAAACGGTGTTGGAAAAATATCCACTCCAACACATTGAAAACGTTCAAAGTAGAGCTTTCAAGACAAGACTTCATGCATAAAACAAGGTCATTAGCTCTTTCTATCATGCAGCAGCACTCCCCTACCCAGCCCACACTCCGCACTGCTCTGTTGAAGTTATTAGCAACCAATCCCATTAAACTTAAATAAAGTCAACAGATAAACAAGGTGATCCAAACAGGGCAAGCATGTCTTCTAGTTCTTGTTATTTTTCTTTCCCTTTTTCCTGTCTCTTTTCTTTTGTGGCTTTGGCCGTGATTTTGGTTTAGCAAATCTCTTGATTGCTTTTACCTAGCTTGTTGTCACAATCACTTTGTCATATGTTGTAATCATTTCAACAATAATGAAACCTAAAGACAAATATTTGACGTGGAATCTTATACAAATTTATCTTTGTTTTAATATTATTGAAATCACCACTTATCTTACAAATTTAAACTGACAAGAAAAATTAATTTTTATTATTTATTTTATATTTTAACATTTAATTAGTAACACGAGACTGTATTACATTATACATAGCTAATAATACATTACATATCTGAAAGTGTTTATAGTTAAAGGGAAGAGTGCAAATAGCTAGATTGATATCTCTTATGAAAAGCTCAAGCATCCAATGGAGAATTTCCATTTGGATTCAGAGATGAATTGAGATAGTTTTAAATGAGTTGAATAAAATATTATTAGAATATTAGTTTTAATATTATTATTGTTTTAGGATTTAAAAAATTAAATTATTTATTATATTTTATGTGAGAATTTGGGAAAGTTGTAATGATGAGTTGAGATGAGTTATGAATCCAAACAAAGGTTATAGTGAAAGTGTTTCATCTCATCTCATCTTATTATTACAATTTTTCTAAATTTTCACACAAAATATAATAAATAATTTAATTTTTTCAAATCTCAAAACAATAATATTATTCAAAAATAATATTTTAATAATATTTTTTTCAATTTTCATCTAAAACTATCTCACCTCATCTCACTATCCAAACCGCATTTAAACTAGTCATCAAAATATTTATAATATTGTCCCACCGTTTAAGCTCTCTTTGTAGGGTGTTTAATTTTCCCCCTTGAAGTAATTAAGCCGTTTTTGTAGCTATCTCAGAATAATGTCTTCTGTTAAGACTAAGGGTGTAAATTTAAATCGGAAAACCAAAAAATAGTCCAGACTGGACTTGTTGGCCCGATTTTGAATTGGTTTGGTCCGGGACCAGTTCTTGTAACCATAAAACTGGTAGAACCCAGTCCAGTCCCAGTTCCATGGTTTCCGGGACCGGACCAGACTACCAGCCCGGTTGGGGGAAAAAGATATAAAAATTAACATTATATATTTATATATATAAGTTTTATACAAAATTAATATTATACAAAATATTTTATATATATAAGTTTTATATATAATATATAATTATATATGAAATTTTTATATATAATATATATAATTATATATCATATATGAAATAATTTCATATTATAATTTATAAATTATAACATAAAATGTTAATCTTAAATATGAACATTTGTAATTTATTTGATCATATATTATTAATATAATTATATATAAGATAAAGTTATTATAATTTATAAAATAAAATTTTAATCTTAAAGATGAAAATTTAATTGATCATATGCTTTAAACATAAAATATATATTTAAATTATTAATAACATTTTATATATAGCTATACTAATAGATAACTAATACTAATATATTATATATAGCTAAATAACCACTATACTAAATAATCACATATAAAATAATGATATAGTAATACTAAATTACTATACTAATACCATCACTATAATAAATTACTATACTAATACTCTCACTATAATAAATTAAACTCATTATAATACTATCAATAATATAGTTATAATAAATTAAACTCACTCTAACAATTAACAAATACTAATATAACAATTAACAAACTCACTATAGCTATAGTTATACTTATAGTCTAATATAGACTATAATTATACTTATATTATATAGCTATACTAATATATAACTAATACTAATATATAATTATACTAATAATCTAATATTAATACTATTATATAGTCTAATATATTATATAGCTATACTAATATATAACTAATACTAATTGTCTAATATAGATTATAGTTATAGTTATACTAATATAGTTATACTAAATCACTATAACTAATACTAATATATAACTAATACTAATATATAGTTATACTAATATATAAGTTTATAACTAATACTAGTCACTATAACTAAATCACTATAGTCTATTAAATGTATTACAACTAATTATCAATTTCCCAAACCATAAAAAAAAATTTTAATTATCATTTAAAAAAAGAAGAAAAACCACATTGAAAATTTGAAACCAATAGGAAACGGCACCGTTTCCTCTCCAGTCTCCAAGCCTCTGATGGACCGTTTCCTCTCGATTCTCGAATAAATCCTAAAGGATTGAGAAAAGAGAAAAAATTAAATAAAAATATTATAAATCGAAAATAGTGTTTGAATATAATTTTTTAATATTATGTTTGTATGAAAGCTTGAGAAAGTTGTATAAGATTTTATGTTTTATTTAGAAGTTTGAAATTGAAAAATATTTTACTTTTTAGTGATGTTTAGAAAAGAAATATTTTAAAATACTTGTTAACAATTGTATACATAAAATTGAAGCAAATGCATCCAATAACAAAATAAGTTATTTATATATAAATATATATATATATCCGAAACTAAGATTATAAGTTCTCTTTCTTTATAATTTATTTTCTAATTTATGGAAATCTAAAACATAACTGTTTAAAGGCGAAAGTTTTACAAATTCCTTGGAGGCCCGCCCCCTGCCGCTCTTGGATTCGCCCTTCCGACAGGTTAATTACAAAAGTTAAGATATTTCATTGATTACTGTTTAGATCTGCAACTATCCTAAAAATAATTATAATCGGTATTCATGACAGTCCAGTGGCACAGGGTTGGTGAGTTTCAAAAATAAAATCAACAATTGATGCACGTGATAGAAATAGATAGATTTAATATTTATATTTTGTTTTATCGTTCTTCCTCACATGTAGGTTAGATTCTTTTTAATAAGGTTATGTTTGGATCTTTAATCTTATTTAAAATTTTCATCTCATCTCATCTCATCATTACAACTTTTTCAAATTCTTATATAAAATATAATAAACAATTCAACTTTTTCAAATCCAAATACAACTTTTTCAAATTTCAATTTAACTTTTTCAAATCTTCAAACTAAAAAATAATATTTTAAACTTTAAAACAAAACACAAAATTCTCATCTCATCTCCCAAACATAATCTAAATGATTCAATACATCGCGTAGGTACTTCAAGAAAAATAAATTTTTATAACTATTTTTTTTTTTTGTGACAAAAAGATTATTTGTGATAAAAACATATTCATTTTAATTGTAAATAGTTATTTCGTTAGAAACAACTGACCACAAATAAATAATTTTCTTATAATGAGATTAGATTCTTCTTTAATAAATATGCCCAACACATTAAATATTTAAATAAATAAGATAGAGAGTATAATTAAGTTTGAAGTCAAAATATAATATGATATTATGTGAAATCGTCATTTATTTTAAAAAATTAAATTAATGAAAATAAATAAATTTAATCATTTATATTTTATCTTAATAATACAATTGCCTCTTCATCCTCTTATAGGCCCGGGATTAAGGTTATGTTTGGGGGAAGAGATGAGATCTCTCATCTCATCTCATCATTACATTTTTTTCAAATTCACATATAAAATATAATAAACAATTCAATTTTTTCAAATTTTAATTTAACTTTTTCAAATCCCAAAACAATAATAATATTAAAAAATAATATTTTAAACTTTCATCTTAACACTATTCATAAAATTTTCAAAAATTCTCATCTTATCTCAACATCCAAACCTAACCTAAAAGCTCACATTAATGCAGTGAAAAAGGTAATCTTGAAAACCATGATGTTAATATCCAAATACTGTTGGTTCTAAATATGCTCTATGGGCTTGGAAAGAGCCACAAGCAACTAATGAAAGAACTCGACTGCATAGCTGGCGTGGAAAGGATAACAGTCGACCAAACATTGCGGTCACGAGGGATCCATGTGGTGTATGGCGATTAAAGGATTAACTACATTAAACGTACCGTACGGGCAAAAGGATAAAGTCTAGCCAGGAAGACATCACACTCAATAAGGAAACTTAACTAACCATATCCCTCTTAAGTTAGGATTAATCAAAATTTGACTCTCATATCGACTTTGCATTGTTAGAGTCGAAGTTTTCTTTTTTTTTTTTTTGTATTTTTTTTTTTTTAAGTCAGAGTTAGAGTCAAAGTCGGACTTGGATTTGCAATCTGACCAACTCACTCTGTCTCTAACTTCGACTTTAACCTCCAGCTCCAACTTTAGCCTCTAACTCTGATATTAGTAACATGTATTATTTATATATTAATTATATAGACTCATAAAGTCTAGAACTTAGATAGTTAAATATTATACTAATATGTAATAATTATTAAAAAATAACATTAATAGACTAAAAATTAATTATATGTACACACTACACATAATTTTGACAAAATGTTTAGATTTTACAACATTATTTACCACCTTTTGTGACAACAAAGAAATTGTCAAAACAAACAAAATCACTCTATCGATCACTCAATTTGTATTTGGTAAAAAGCCAAAATTGCTTTGATTTTTAAATAAAAATATGTATCTAGCAATCACTAGATTTTTGGAAAACTATTTGAAAAACGAAATTGCTTAATTTTATTGATGTAAGTAGTTTTAATTTTCAATTTTATTTGATTGTTTAGGCAAATTCTTTTTCATAGAAAGTTAAGGGTAGGAATGTTCTCGACGTTTTAGATTTGTTGTTACAATAAGTATTTTTTTTCTTGGAAAATGTAATAAATATTTCAAACTAAAAGCACATTTTTTTAATGAAAAAAGGTTTGCCAATACATCAGAATTAAAAATCGAAACAAATGCAAACTTTTATCAAAACTTAACATGCAATGGAAATTGTCTGCATTTTTTTTTACAAATTTTAACCATCGATAAGTTTTTTGATGTTATTTACAATAAAAATAAAAATAAAATTTTTATTATTTGAAAAAGTTATTGCATTATCTGCAAATAAACAAAACTTATGGTAACGAAAACACATGCAAAATATAACGATGAAGTTTTTGTTGTTGTTAAAAAACAATATGAAGAATATTGTTTTGAAAAATTAATAAAATTATGAACGTAAAAATTGTTTTAATATTTCGAATGTTCTTATTTATTTACATCTTTTTATCTGTTTTTTTTCTAAAACAAGAGAAACATTTTAGTTATATTTAATTTTTTGTAATGATATNTAGAGAATACAATCATATTTCAAGTTATAGAATTTGTTCTTTTTAGTGAAAAAGAACTTGTAAAGTCATTAGAAAAAGAAAACAAGCTTTATGTAGTTTGATACTTTTGTTTCAAAATTCATCTTTGTTATTGTTACATTTATTGTCAAGACTAAACATTAATTAATTTTTAAGAGATATCCGAACAAAGAGAAAACAAAATTATAAAAACAGAAATGAAGCTTTATTTGTTTATTTTTAATTAAATTCATTTGTTTTTCATGTTGAATGTTAACATTCACAGTGATGTTGTTGATGTTATTCTTTATATATTCAATTATTTAATTTTGTATCTATTTGTTGTATTGTTTTGTTTCATAAATGTGCTTTTCATCTTTAGATTTTTTTTACTACAATTATCTTTGTTATATATAATTTTTTTTTACATCAATTTTACTTCTCAGTATAAACACTTACATATTATCTATTAGTGACAATTGTACTTCCTTTTAGATATCAATTCCAAATTGATTGTGCTGATCATTTCTTCACTTGGATTTGATTTTTTCAATTCAATGGAATCATTAACATACCTCTTTTCTTGAAAAACAAAATGAATAGTGGTAAGATTAATTTAACAAGTTATGACAATTTCATTAGAAATACTTTTGTATCAATATTTTTATCTAATTTCTTTTAAAAAAATTCACAAGGCCGTGCAAAACAATCGACGAAAAAAATTTCATATAATCTCTTGAACATTTTTTATTTATTAAAAGTCAGGGCCCTGTCCAAGAGAGGTCCATATAATCTCTTGAACAAAAAGAAGAATTGCGTCGAAAAATAAGAGGAATGTATCATCAACAAAAAGCATCAACAAGTGGTGCTATTCAACTTGGACAATCTTCTATCTATCAAACAAATGTCTTGAATGATTATACACAGATAATCAGAACAAGATTTATTTTTACAACAATCTTTTTTATAAGAACTTGTATAAAATTTTAAAAATTTGTTTATATTTTTTACAATATCTTTCTTTTGTGGCTTAGGTAAACGATCTCATCAATCTGCTCACTTTAGAAAAATATCACAAATTGTACCAAATGATATAAACTGTTTGTCATTGGTGCCATGTTGTAAATATTGTGGAGTAACAAGATTTTATCGTGAAAGAAATGGCTTTTGCTGTGCTAATGAAACAATTTCTTTAGCTACAAACGATGTTCCTAATCAATTTTATCATTTATTTTGTTCCAACACAGCTAAGACTGCCAAATTTTTAACCTATGTGCACACATATAATAACAAATTTACGTTTACATCATTTGGAGTTAAATTTGATAGAGATCTCTACAGAAGAAATAGAGAAATCTATACATTTCGGGCTCAAGGAAGAATTTAATTATATTAATCATTTAACTCCTTTGGATGGACATCCTTCTTATTTACAATTATATTTTTACGATAATGAACATGAATTTATTTCTAATTCAGAAATATTAGACGCATCAATTATTGCCCAAGTCATGGCCATTCTTTCTGTTAATCCATATTCAGTTTTTTTTTTTTTCCCAAAGACTTGGTGATATGCCTAACTTGGAAAATCACAAAATCTATATTAGATCAATCTTGGTTTAGATCAAAGTGTTTTTAATGCTCCTACGTCATCACAAGTGGCAGTAATTTGGATTGAAAATAATGATTCCGAGCAATTGAGTGGAAGAAATATTATGGTTCATAATCATTTAGGTGGTAGTCATATAGTTTAATACTATTTTGGATGTTATGACGCACTTCAATATCCATTATTATTTCCTTATAGTGATACTGGTTGGCACAATGGCATACAAAGAGTAAAAAAATGTAACTATTTCAACCAAATAAAAGATCAACACTGCTTGGACTCCAAAATCAAATCAGCTAATGATTTACTTTTAAGAGAAATGCAAAGTCAGAATAATTTCTATATTCTAATTATGTAGTGTTCTAATTCCTAAGTTTGGAATGATCTTATCTTTTCAAATTTAATTTTTGTAGTGCTCCAAAAAGAAAAGAGGAAAGCCAATTGTTTCATGCCGTGAATATTATTGTTACAAGTTACCGATCTGAGAAAATATTAGATCTATTTTGTTATGCTCTGATCGTTTGTTGCAACAATTCGTGGTTGACATGTATGTTAAGATTGAAACATCAAGGCCAGATTATTTCCGTAGTAAACAACAAATTTGATCTGAAGTATATCAAGGCATTGTTCATAGTTTTTCACTTGAAGAAACAGATGGTTCAAAAATTGGTAAACGCATTATATGGTCTTCTTCTTTTATTGGAGGATCAAGAGATATACGAAAAAGATATATAGAAACAATGGTTTTAGTCCAACGTTATGGAAAACCAGATATTTTTTTAACAATGATGTGCAATCCAAGTTCAAAAGAAATTTTAGATGAATTGGGTTCACAACAAGAGGCACAAAATTCCTGATTTAATTGCTAGAATTTTCAGAGCAAAATTAGAAGAACTCAAAGATCAACTATTCAAGCGAAAAATCTTTGACAAAGTTGCAGCATATGATTATGTGATTGAGCACCAGAAAAGAAAACTTTCACATGCTCATTTCTTGATTATATTACAAACAGATTGGAATATTTATACTCCATAATCTTTTGATGAAATTGTATAAGCAGAAATACCTGATAAAAACAACAATCCACATTTTTATAAAGCTATTGTTAGACATATGATGCATGGCTCCTATGGAATGTTAAACCCAACCAATGTCTGTGTGAAGAAAAATGGTACTTGCAAAAATCATTATCCGAAGAACTTTATGTCTAATACAATTGTTGGAAATGATTGTTTACCACAATATAGGCGTTGTGATAATGGAATTACTACCAAGGTTAGAGGGCAAAAGTTAGATAACCGTTTGGTTGTTCCGTATAATCTGTATTTAGTTGCAACATTTGATTCTCACATGGTTGAAATATGCTCTACAACTAATTATGGAATATATTATATTCTTAATAATAATTTGCTACCTATGGAATATTACAACAATATAATTTTAATATTTGTCAAATATCTTTACAAATATATCTACAAAGATCATAACCGTGTTGCTTTTAATGTAATCTTTGAACAAGATAGTCAAATCATTGACAAAATTGAATTATTCCAATCAGCTCGATGTATTGCTGCACCTGAAGCCATGTGGAGGATCTTTGGGTTTATTGTAAATGAGATACATCCAGCAGTATATAGCTTACAATCACATCTTGAAAATCAACATTTTGTGACTTTTCTTGCAAATCAAAAGTTGAACAATCTTGTGAACTTTCATTTTTATGCAAAATCAATGTTAACAGATTTTTTTTGAACAAATCGTGTAAATGAAAACTCTCAAAAATTGTTGTATAAAGAATTTCCTGATTTTTTTGTTTGGAGCAATCATCATAAAACCTAGACCCCTAGAAATAAACAGACAGTTATTTGCAGAATTATTGTAGCAAATTCACTTGAAGGTGAAATGTATTATTTGCAGATATTATTAAATCATACAAGGGGTCATCTATCTTTTAATCACCTCAGAATAGAATGGTGTTGTCACTCCAATATTTCATGAAGCAGCTACATTGTATGGCTTGTTAGAAACAGATAATAGCTTAGAAGATTGTTTACATGAAACATCGATGTACCAAATGCCATACTGTTTGAGGCAACTATTTGCCACAATCTTGGTTTATTGTAATTCTACAAATCCAAGAGAATTATGGAAACATTTTGAAGAAAGTACGTTAGCTGACTTTAAAAAAATTGAAAATGATTTTATGAATGTCAGAAGAGAAGTGTTACAACATATTTCTTCCACACTTGAGTCAATGGGAAAGAACATCAAGATGTTTCATCTTTTAGATGATGATATTTGTTTTGATGAAGACCAACTTCAATCTACGGAGATTAATGATGAATTGGCTATCATAATTCCAGAAGAAGATCCTGTAGCATCAACAATTCTCAATGATGAACAATGACATGCTTATGATTCAATCTTACAAAAGGTTTTCTCAAATCAAGCAAGTTTATTCTTTATTGATGGTACAGGTGGAACAGGAAAACATTTCTACACAGAGTGCTTCTTGCTACATTAATATCTAAACAACTAATAGCGCTTGCAACTGCATCATCTGGTGTTGCTTTATTTACTTTACCTGGAGGCCGAACAACACATTCGCAATTTAAAAGTCTATTAAATTTTAACAAAAGCAATACTTGAGTCCCAGTAAATAAATGGATTGAGTAGGAATAGAAAGTAGGCATTGAGTCCCGTATAAATGGATCACAAATTTGCTAGGCTATGACTTTACCATCAATTATAAAAAGACAAAGAGAATAAGGTGACAGATGGACTTTCCAGAAGAGGAGAAGATGAGGAGGCTACTTTAGCATTAATCTCTTTCCCCACTCCTTTGTGGATGAGGAATTGAAGGCTAGCTATTCAATTTCACAAGAAGTTGCTTATATATGTACTAGGGTGCAAAAAGGGGAAACATTTGACAAGAATTATACAATGCAGCAGGGTTTGTTACTAAGAAAAGGGAAATTGGTTATAGTTTTTTCTTCTACCTTCAAGGAAAGAATATTGTAGTTTATTCACAACAGCCCTCAAGTTGGCCATGTAGGGTATCGCAAAACCTTACATAAGGCTAGAGTAGATTTCTATTAGGAAGGAGTGCGTGCAGATATCAGAAAATTTGTGAGAGAATGTGATGCTTGTCAAGCTGCCAAGTATGACACTCTTCACCCTGCTGGTTTATTGCAGCCTTTGCCTATTCCACTTCAACCATGGATTGATATCTCAATGGATTTCATTGCGGGTTTGCCTCAATCACATGGCTCTTCTGCGATTTTTTCTATCATTGATAGGCTAACCAAATATTCTCATTTTTTCTCATTGTCACGCCCCTATAGAGCTTTGAAGGTGGCCCAAGTATTCTTTCTTAGAGTCATCAAATTGCATGAAATTATTAAAACAATTGTGTCTGCAGGGATCGTATTTTAACTAATTCTTTTTGGAAAGAACTTTTCAGCTTCCAAGGTACCACTTTGGCCTTTAGTTCTACGTACCATCCACAGACTGATGGTCAAGCAGAAACCCCTAATAAATGTGTTGAAGGGTATCTCAGATGCTATATTGGAACCAAGCCTAAGGATTAGAGTAAAAGGTTGACCATTACTGAATGGTGTTATAATACAATTGTACACTCTTATACTAGATTAACCACTTTTGAATCATTGTATGATTATCCATCTCCTAAATTGTTGTCATATGTCCATGGAATTACTGCTAATGATGTTGTTGATTAGTAGTTGAAGACCTGAGAATTAGTTATGGGATTGTTGAGAGAAAATTTGCAGAAGGCACAACACAGAATGAAGTTTTTTGTTGACAAGAAAATGGTTTTCTTGAGGCTGCAACCCTACAGACAAAAGACTATAGTTATGAGGCATAATATGAAATTAGCACCTAAATACTATGGGCCATTCTAGATCATTGCTAAGGTGGGAGCAGTAGCTTATAAACTAAATCTACCAACTTCCTCTAGGATACATCATGTGTTTCATGTATCATGTCTCAAGAGGGAAAATCATGAGGGAAGTGTACAACCACAACCTAGAGCTTATAACTTGGATCAGTAGATAACACCTTTATCATCATTACCTCCAGTAGATCAAGAGGGAAGTGTACAACCAGAGCCTGAAGCTATACTAGACAGGCGCATGAAAAAGTTGGGAAACCAAGCTGTAATTGAGGTTTTGATCAAGTGGAGTGGAACATTGCCAAAAGATAGCACTAGGGAGTCACGGTGGAAGCCTAGGGACCTTGATCCACACCTTGTGGGAAAAGTCTTGTGAGAGGAGGGAGTAGCAGCCTTATGGTCAAGGATTTTTAAGAAAGGGAGAATGTTAGGTGTATAATGTGAATTGAAGCAAGAAGTGGAGGAAATGAAATCATGATTGAGGAGGGAAGAAATAAGAAGAGTTCAAAACACTGCGTTGGCTTTTGCCTTTTAATAAAACGGGGTGTTTAATGCAATTGATAGGCTAGATTTTGGGAGTTAATCAGACAGAGAGTTTTTGTAATAAGTCATACGGTTTGTTTTGTTCCTTGTTTGTAATAAGTCATATGGTGCGTTTTGTTCTTGCCGTTGTGTATAAGTAGTGGGAAGGAAGGAATAAACTGTATCTAGAAGAACTTGCTTTTTGTAATTATTGGAGTTGAGATTTTTCCTCGAAATAAAATCCATCTATGTGTTTCTTGGTTCCATTCTTGTTCTTTACTTCGTTCTTGATTTTCTTGCAATTCAGAATTCCCCTAACATTTGGATACATAGAATATGTAGATACATACTCTACTATCTACACCTAATTAAAGTAATTAGGTAATTTTTTTTAAGATACCTAAGTTATAAGAAAGCATGAAGAATATAATATATATACAATGAAATTATTTAATATTCATTAACCATATATAAAATTTTAATATGCAATCAATTAACTAAAATATCACATGATAAATAATGTTATAATATGTAGATACATACTCTACTATCTACACATAATTAAAGTAATTAGGTAATTTTTTTAAGATACCTAATTGCATATTAGCATGGAGAATTTATGGATAATGAAATTAATTAATATTCATTAACTGTATATAAAAAATTAAAATTTTAATGTAGGCCAGTACGAATACTAAATTAGTAACTATTAACATTATAAATTGATAAATATAATTATAATTAATAATTTTTAAATGAGTTAGTTACATAATTCACATCATAGAGCTCACTTAATTTTAATTTTACTAATTTAATTAATTTCTTGGATTAACAAAAAAAAAAAAAAGAGGAAAAAATGTTCATGGATAGAATCAGACTGATTGGACCGACTGGGCTGATAGCTAATAGTTCGGTCCAGTCTATAGGAGTAATCATTCCAGTCCGATCCGACAAAAATGTTGAACTAAAACTTTTGATCCGTGACATCCCCAGACCGGACCAAAAAAAATATATAGATAAAACGTAGACTCAAGGGTGTACATGCTAGAATGGATATTGCGTTATGGCTATGGAATTCATTTAAATGGGTCATTGGTTGGACTTATGTTTTATGGGTCTAATGAAAAATATCAATTTATGAGAATTCAGCCCGACTATGGTAGGGTTTCAAGGATTTTAGGCTTTAGAAAAATATAGATTGTTTTAGTATTTTAGGTCTTAATTTTAATGTACACGATTAATTAGAAATTTACGGAAATCACTTGCCTATTTTACAGGAAATCAACTTTGCTATAGAAATATTGGATTAGCACTACAAGATAAGTAGCTTGATCATAAAATTAAGATTAGCACACGTTAGCTAGTTAGATATATTATTATTAAAGGCAATTATTTGGAAGTCAATTTTTATGTACCAAGCATGTTATGATATTTGCAAACTCTTTATTCATCATAATCCATGATTAGGTTTAATTCTATATTTTATAGTTATTTATGTATTATGTATGTCATGCACTCACGTTGCATAAGACACCTAAACTTTCACAAGACAAGTATAAGATACAAATTAAGATTAATCAGATGATCATTCAGATGCATGGTACCAATGCAATCAAGGTGGATGAGCAAGCCACAAACTCAAGCATATTCCACCATAGTATATTACTATCAAATCAGATCAACGATTCCCCTTGTGACCAGATAAAGTGAGACCGGTCTATAACCTTGTTCATAGGGTTAAGCGTTGGCCAGTCAGATAATCAAGATTAGTCAATTAGATAATTTAAGACAAGCCATGCACGTCATAAGCATATGTATGAACAATCATGATTTTTAATCCTCAGCATGAAATATTTTATGAAAGACCACATGTTTAGTATGTTTACATTGTGATGGTTTTCTTACTGAGTCTTTGACTCATTTTGGTTTGTTTTATGTTTTCAAACCACCTAGGTCAGAATATTTATGAAGCTGGAGCTACAGAACGAGACTTGTCCTAGGGAGGCGAGACAGAGACCTAGATCATACACAAAGCTTTTAAGTTATTATATTACAAGATTTTGAGAAATTCTAATTAGTGCTTTCGCATATTCTCTTTTATGATTTCAATATTTTGAACGATTTTATTTATTATAAGGAATTGTTGTACCTGGTGTTAAGAATAAGAAAATATTTAAGTCAAGGTTAGTAGTAGCATATCGGTCCCCTAGAATTTCATAAAAATGATGTTGTGTTTAACCTTGGGGGAGGAGGGTCTTACCGGGTAGAAAGACTGTACCTCATCCAAAGATGTATTGGAAGTAAATATCTTAAAAATTTACACCTTGAATGATGACTACCCTTTGTGTACATGCTATAGTTAGAAAAACAAACAAACAAATGATAAGCCCAATTTAGAGCTTTGTTTCCAGAATTCTGAATGTTGATGTAATTTTCAGCGATATCTACAATGCACTTAACCAACCTAAAACCAAAAGTGGAACCACGGGAAACCCAGTAGGCGATGCCTTGTTTATAGTGTTTGCCAGCTAGCCTTTCCTAATTGATGATAAATATATGTGCCTAGTCGGTCCAAAATGGAATTCTTGGATAGGACCGATTATACCTATAGACCGGACCAAACCGTTATATATCGGTCCATGTGCTAGATTCTACTTTTCATCACAATGGTAGCAGAAGCCCTTCCTCCTTTCCTCATCCATTTGGGAAGAAAAAGCTCTTTTAACTGTGATAGTTGTTTTCTGCACCCTTTTTTCTATTCCTCCATTCATCCATGATCTCCTAGATGCAAACAAGTACTCATCTTAAATTTTTGTCAAGCCAAAGGCTGCATTGAAGTTAATAGGATTGAGCATTCGCATTGGAAAACGAATCTCATCCCTCAACCCACTTGAAAAACAACTCAACTTGTGCCTTGCAGACAAGCCATTCAATCTATGATGTCTATTTGAGTCGAGTCAAAGATTCTATAAGGTCATCATAAGCTGTGGGACCAAATCTCACTTGCAAGAGCTTCACAAAATAATTTCATCCAGTAAAAATTCCATAATTTATGGCATTTTGGTATCAAACCAATGCCTCACCCTCCATGTGATATGATGACATCAAAAGCCTCTGATTCAAGGGTGTTTGATGAAACTCAAAGTATTGGGTGGCTTTATGGTCGTTACCATCAAAATGAGAAAATTCTAACCTCACTCCACGAGGCAAAGAAAATCTTTCCTCATTATTTCCACTCCTAGGCTCATCAAAATTATCCTCATCTCAACAAAAGACTTAATCATATAAGTAAGCATCTCTAACCTATCAATAATGCCATGAATGGCATGATGATGATCATCCAATTGCCTTTGTAAGGCCTCCTACTACTTCTGTGAACCTTATTGCTACATCTACAAAGCTGTTGCTCTAGTACCTTCTGCCATGAGATGATTTGCCTCTCTGATACCAATTGTAATGGATTTATTTCAAGATCCACACAAGAACTCATCCTAGAATATAGAATCAAGAAACAAGTAAGAAAATGAACCAAGAATCCCTTGCATTAATTCTTGGAAAAGGTTTTCGAGGAATCTTTAACCTCCAACACTAAGTCAATCTTCAACAATTTTGAACAGAAAACAAGTATCTTAAGTTCAATCCTTTTATGCAAGACTTTACAAGGAAGTAAAAACGACATTGTAATGAAAGTAAGAATGCAACCATTGAGCCTTTTGTTTCCATTCCCTCCATCTTCAAGACGCATTGTTTCACTAAAACCCAATACACACTGCATTGAACTACCACTCCTGTTAATACCGTTGCTCATATAAAACACATAGCTTCATTTAATCAAACACTGCATTTCTAGTAATATCGTTGGCTACATATTAGACTTCCCTCAACTCCTTACTTCAACAATTCTCAATTCCTCTTACACCGTAGCTTTCAAGAACCGACTGGCAGTGTGGTTGGTTCTTCAGGGTTTGATTTGGAATGGTAGGGGATTGCGACTTGGCAACATGAAGGGCTAGACGGCGCCTTGTTGTATGTGTGGGCTTGGGTAGACTTGGTTGGTTGTGCTTCATGCTGGGGGAGGGGCGTGAAGGAGGACAAGATGAGCCGTTGGTTTGCTGGAGGAAAAGAATGTTTGACCTGTTACCCTAGGGACTTGAGCAAGAAGATGATTTACTGGGTCTAAATATATAAAAGGCATTCGGGTTTAAAAATTGGGTAATGATACACTTAAACTTCTTTTACTACTGCTTTACTACCCAACTATTTCTTTTCCTTTTGCTCATTGAATCTGGATTAAAAATCTGAGAACATGACATTCTTGCATAATTTAGAAGAAAATAAATTCAATCAACCAACGTAATCATGTGTTTTAATTAAAAATAAATTCAATTTTATAAAAATTGACCTTCTTATGCTTTTTGAGTTTCAGAAACACTGTCAGAAAGAAAGAGACCCCTTTTTGTAGGACTTAAGTGTGATATACATTTTGTAAATTATAAGGAGAATATCAAACTTATAATTTTTTTTTATTAAAATAGAAGATATTTTTATAAAATTAAATTTATTTTTAATTAAATTACATGATTATGTTCGTTGATTGAATTTATTTTCTTTTAGATTATGCAAGAAGGTCATGTTCTGTGATTTTTAATCTAGATTCAAATAGCAAAAGGAAAAATAAATAACTAGATAGTAAAGTAGTAATAAATAAAGTGTAAGGGTATCATTACCTTTGAAAGTTTTATTGTGAAGAAGATTATAGAATTGTAACTCTATTGTGATTGAGATTGAACACGTTTATGGGCTTGGAATTCATAAATAAACCGGGACTTACTTCTCATGGGTTTGGGTCTATTTAGTCCATAATTATTAATTGGATTTTAACCTAATTATTAAGTTTAATAAAATCCCCTAATCCACCATAAACATTTCTGGTCCGTGGCCTATTCACAATTATTCAAAAAAAAAAAAAATGCAATTGGTTTTCCAATATAGCCCATCAAATATAATTTAGACCCAATAAATTTATCTTTATATTGACCTTAAAAGTATTAAACTGGGTCGTTACGTATCCTTATTTCATTAATACTATTTACTAATATTTGATGATATGGAAGTCTGGTAAATCACTTTAAAACTTGTTTTCTTTGCTCTATCATTTCCTCAATAATCTCTCTTCATTTCACATAACTAGCTCATGATTTGCTGCTATGCCAGAGGGAACACATATCTAGAGGTAAACCTTCTAGAATCACGATCAAATTGAAGTCGGAAACTGTGTAACCAGTAAACCACAAAACTCATTCCCACCATACGAGGCTTATGTTAAGTAGTAATGGGCGTTACATGTTCGAGGTTTTTCTTCAAGCCATCACCAGAAGCAGAGGGTTGCGTGGGGAGAGGAGATTCTGAAATGATGATCATCACATTTAGAGCGAGGTGATTCCACCTGATCTCGCCTCTGGATGATTGCTGCCTAAAGGAGGTCGAGATTCACGTGGAAATTATAAAGTGGAATGGTAGTAGATAGAAGAATGGTACTGAATTCAAAACCTAAGGTGGTCGTTAGGCATAATAGATCGAGTAATGTTAGATACAAGTCCTAAATGTATAAGTCTTGTGGAAGCTTTTAGTAAAAATTTGGCCCCATCAAGAAAAAGTGAATTTTTCACACTTTTCTATAGTGGGGTCATCTTTTTTATAAAGGACTTGCGCAAGGCTTGTGCATTTAAAGCTTGTATATATCATTTCTCAAAATATTAATCTAGAAATATCAAATAATTGGTATCCTAAAATTGATAGAACATGCTATACATGTAACATGATTGATGATGTATTTTTCAGACTATTGCAAAGTTCAATATTTTGTGCTCAGATTTCTTTTTTTTTTTCTTTTCTTTTTTAAAATAAATAAATTTATATTGATTAGGACATTGTAACATATGAATGAACCTTATCGAAACAAATAGTACTTTATTTTTATTCCAATAATTGGTATCTAGCTAGCACGCAAGCTGAAAGATGGTCTGGCACATGGGACATGGGACGACAGTATGTCTATCATGCTTTCATCTAAATGATCCATGAGACATGCATGGCCCATGTATACTATCGTTATATAACATATCATGTGATCCGTACAAAATGTCAATATTCAAGACAAGCATAGTTGCATTCAACATAAAAAGATCACACACACACACACACACACACACACACACATATATATATATATATATAATCACCTAAGTTTTTCATCGGACAATCAAAACTATCAAAACCAATATTTCACCAAATATATTCATCAGGACCGCCCTTTATTCAAACACCTAAAGATTAGACTGAAACCAAAAGTAAGTTCAAATAATAAATTTATAATATATAGAGATGCATTGAGATAGTAGTTTTGATAAAATAATGATGTTTTAATGAAAAGACTAAATATATTAAAAATAAGAATTTTGTTCGTTTGAAATGAAGTTCAGAAATAACTTTTACTATAAATCAAAATCTACTCGAGTGTAAATGGAATACTACTGGATCCAAACATGGGCTAAGGTAAGATTGAACAGCAACTAATAAAATCGGCATACGACTGAAACTAGTGGAGAACCGATCAGTCATCAATCAATAAGGAAGAAACAACATTGGTCGGTTTAGTCATGGTTTGAACCCTGTACAAACTAGGGGTGAAAACAGACATTTTCGGCACAATTTTTGGGTAAAACAGACGCTGACCAACATTTAAAAAATTGGGGGAGCACTGACCGTAACCTGTCGATGGGGAGGAGGAAACCGATCGAGGCAATTCTTGGTCGGCATCGGTTCCCTTAGCGGCGAGATTCTACTGAGAGAGAGAGAGTTGCATAGGAGAGAGAGAGTTAGAGAGAGAGAGAGAGAGAGAGAGTGGCAAAGGAGATTGGAAAATGGAAGAAGGTTGGGGAAGAAGAAGACCCATACCGAAACGACACCGTTCCACTTAAGTTTAAGTGAAACGGCGTCATATCAGGCATTTTTTTTTCTTACGTCCTTAATAAAACGACGCCATTTGGTTTAATGCCAAACGGCGTCATTTCTATTATCTATCGTATACTTATAGGTATAGAAAGACGTCATTCCATTTAAACTTAAGTGGAACGGCGTCATTTTGATTAGGGTATATTAAAAAAAAAAGCTTTATTATATCAGTTGGTTTAGCGATCCGACCCAGCTTCAAACCGGGACCAAACCGCTGAATGTCGGTTTCTGTAATATTCCACCGCATGTTGGCCGGTTCGCGATGGCGGCGGCCGGTTGCGTCAGTTTCTGTACAGCCCTAGTACAAACTGATGAATATACCAATAACATATATTTATATCTTTTTATCTTATTCTTATATAAAATGATGCATACTTCATCATTTCATTATTATGAATAAGAAAAAAAATTTAATAACCAAACACTGTTATTTTGGTTAGGACTAAAGCCCTAATATCCTTCCTTCTCCCTTCCTCAATTATTTGACCTCTATCTCTTTCTCTTTGTGATGCCTCGTTTCTTGGTAAAAAGCCTGCCAAGAATCCATGGTGCCAGGGACACCAACTAGTTGTTAACACCCCCACTTCTTTTTTGTCGGGTTGTAAACATGGATCGAGTGTGCAGTAAATGAAATAAGTTGCAGTGGCATAAGGGAGAGATTAATACTGATTGTACCAGAGGTTTGAAGCATTAAAGAATTCATCAATTAATAATAGTAATATCTATATGTCATTGTCACTTCTTTCCAAATAATATTATACACCATCATCAGTTGATCACTTATGTCCAAATAGTATGAGACCACCATAGTGAAACTTCTAAGAAATCCCAGTAAGTTAAAACCCATGATAGTACTATTAATGAGAGACAATGGCAATGAATATACAATTCCATGTAAGTGAATCAATAAACACATATATTTATGTATGGCGAGAATCACCCTCCGGGCAGAAATACATGTATTCATGGCTCATGTTGAGGAATCACACTTTAAATAAAACTCAAGTATATAAGCATGACGAGGAATCACTCTCTCAGAAAAACATGCATATGCATTTCATTACCAAGGTGAGGAACCACGCTCTTGTCTAGTCTCATAAAGTTCACAATATCATCATATAAACCGTAGTGGGAAGTCGCTCCACCTGTTCAACTTGAGGACTCACTCTACCCAATCAATGCGTGAACTCATTCACCAAATCCAAACCAACCGATTTGGGGAATCACTCAACCAGGTCAACACTGCCAAAAACAACACACATGATCAATCCAAGGAATCTCTCTACCCGGTCCACAGACTCTAAGACACCACGCATGATCAACCCAAAGAATCTCTCTACACATGTTATCAAGTGAGACCAATTTCAAGACATTTCATCCCGATCATCACAAATAATCACTACCCGTATGAAACTCATGGCAACGTGCTGTACGAATGGCGTGAGGACTCCTCAGCCCGTCCATGATGATCAACACACAGTAAGACTCAATACTCGGAAACCACAACATCAACAATTCGAAATCATTGAAATTTATCATCTTGAAATCACAACATAAAAATAACCAATAAACATAATGAAGAACGTACATTATTTTCATATAGAAAAAGAGGGGAGTAACAGAATATGCGAAACCTAATTTTCATGACATACTCACAACATTTACCCCACATTCCCAGTATGGTCATAGGAGCTAACCTACCCAAACAGTATTTCTATAGCTATGATAGCGATGGCCCGCTCCTTCTGTCGCACCCTTTGAAACCACATGCTTTCTAGAAGACTTGGACCGGATGCAAGGGTAAACACTACTTAACAATTGCCTTTTATCCATTGCCTTTTAAACTTGGGGACCGTCAATCCTCTCTCTTAAGTCCATTGAACTCCAGATATGCTTGAATAGGAGACCTTTGATCTCGTTCACTCATTTGTCCTCTGGCCTTACAGAATGGCAGAGCCTGATAGGAACAAGGCATGCACGTCCGCTACTGTTTGCCTTCGGTCAAATCCCGTAGTCCATCCCCTAATGAGGGTCTCCCACGTGATACTAGACCTTACCTCTGAGATCAGACAATATGTCTTACAGATTCGTAATATTTTTTTCATGGGCTCACTTTAGATGTGACATCTCTTATGGAGTATGAGCCTCTACATATGACACTTGCCGCCTCTGAGCACCTCTGTGTTGTCTTGGACTCGCCTTTGTACAGTTGGCACAATATTTACCCCCTAGCACAGGATGAAAAATCCTTTATCACTCGATCTCAGACTGTCTCAACCAGGCTTTCTACAATGTGCTACTCACTTTACTTTTGGTTTGGTCACACGTTTCTTGCCTAGTTTCCTCTTCTTTGCCAATCCTTTGTCTTAAGGAGGGGATCTCTTTTCTTGTTTTGGCATAGTCCTTTCATCCTCCCCTCCTTAATAGGAAATTTTGTCCATAAAGTTTCTTGGGGACTATCCCTCGAGATGGAACTTTAAGGGATGTCAACGTCGGTCGGGGTGATGACCCATTCTTTCCTTGGTCCACCCGTTGACCTTAATAACCTACAACTGGGACAAAAGTCTCCACCTCTTATCTGCTTCGTTGGCTACTCCGATTGCAACGGTTTCTACTGCTCTCTCACGTCCTAGTTCCTTGCTAGATTGAGCATTATAAGACATTGGTGAGACGTTGCCTTTTTCCTTCTCTTTTCCATCACGATCGTTCGCTTCTCTCCATTGCTTTCCTAGATCATTCGCTTCTCTCCATGATGTCTACTTTGAGCCATCACCATTCTTTCCCATTTGAGCTAAACTTGCTCTCTCACTTCTTGTATTATCTCTAAACCAATTATCCTAGCCTTTTCAACTTAATCCTAACATAAAGGCGATCTACACTTCCTTCCATACAAGGACTCATATGGAGTCATCTGATAACTGTTGTTCTAGGCAAACTCAATAAGTGGGACGTGGCTTTCCCATGAGCCCTTAAGATCCAACACGCATGCTATGAGCATATCCTCCAGCGTCTAGATGGTCCTCTTTGACTGTCCGTCGGTCTATGGATGATACACACTATTGAATCTCAACTTAATACCCATCACCACTTGTAGACTCTTTAAAAAATGGGACGTGAACCTTGGGTCCCAATATGACACTATGGTCTTTGGCACTCCATGAAGCCTAACTATTTCATTCACATACAATCAAGTCAGCTTACCCAAAGTGTCCATGGTAGTAATTAGTATAAAATGGATGCTTAGGTCAGTCTATATATGATTACCCAAAATGCATTTTTACCACTAGGGGTAATTACTTATTCTAGAATCTACCACCATTTATCCTTTGTATAATGACCCAAAATAAATTCAATGGATGAATTTCTTTAGGCCTTAGAAAGTGTCTTGAAATCCCGAAAAGATTTCACGAATCGAGCGATAGATTCAGCTTTTGTAACACCCGAACCCAGCACCAAGCCTAAATTCTAAAATTTTTTGGGTTTATACGTATGAAAAGCCCACTTGAGATTAATGATTAATTTTTGGGATAGGCTATGGGTTTAAAATTTTATTTTTGTAGAAGGTGGATTCTTATTGGACCTGATAATTAGGTTAAAACCATTTGATATTTTATGGATCAAGTGGGTTTGTTTATTTTGTTATGGGCTAAAAAAATTATGGGATAGGTTGTATTAGTTTTGGAATTTGAGTCAAGGCCCATTAGTATCGATAAAATACCCGATCTAGGAGAAAAATTGCAGACAAGTCAAAGAGATTTTCAAACTGCTCTAACCGCCCAACCCAATCCATTTGCTAATTCCATACACAACATGTGGGCCCAAATACTTAGAAATGAACCCTACTTGATCCACCCCAAGTCCCACACTCGTTTGCTCTAAACCGGGAGACCAACGTGCAGTTATTTTCAAAACTCCCCACCATGCACGTCCCCCTCGCACTACATTCACAGCAACAGTCCCTATATATATAGAACATGTACACGTTAGACCCCATACTGAACTTCTTCCTCAAGCTAGGGTTGTCGCACCTTCTCCATAGGTTTCAGTAAGCAAACCTCCATCCAAGAGGCAGCACGTCGCTGCCAACCAGTAGCAAAACAGTGAGCCACCTCACTTCCAAAACAAAACCACCCTGAGCCACTACCTCACATCCATCACCATCACCAAAACCTGATCAGCCACCTGCCTAAACTACGCCATTGCCGCCTAGTAGCCCAGCCCCGAAGTCATGACAGAAAAGTTATGAGCCCACTTTCTAGTATGGGTGGGCAGGGAGACCCCGCACCCCGCTACCTTACCCCCATCTGCCCCCTTATGGGAGGCGCGAATCCCCCGTCTACCAGATGAGGGGGGCGGGTGCCCCAATCTGCATTTGGCACCCCCAGTGAGGGCGAGGGCGGGATGGACTCAACCGCCGCCTCACAAATCCCCCGCCCACCCCCACATCTATATAAGATATATATAGTTATATATATAATTAAAAAAAACCCCAGTCATCAAAACGACGTCGTTTTACCATGGACAAAATGACGTTGTTTTGGTAAAACGACGTCGTTTTGATGGTTAGGGGTTTATTTTAAAACTACCCATCTCAAAACGAAGTCGTTTTGTCCATGGCAAAATGACGCCATTTTGAGATGGGTTTTAAGTCCCCCCCCTTCCTAGCTCCCACGATCCCCATGTCTCTCTCTCTCTCTATAAACACCTTACCCAGTACCTCGACGCTGCTCTCTCTCCCTTTCACACGTTGTAACACTGTTGTCATCGTTGTCTGTCGTCGAAGGTAAGTGCCCCATGCTCGTGGCTCGTTCCCGATTAATAGTTTTTTTTTTTTTTTTGTTTAGTTATAGAATATGGATTATGGATGATGGGATTAAATTGAGGAGTTGGAGGATGGGATTGTGAATTATGTGCTGTGGAGGATTGATATGCACATGTGTTTGTATGATTGTAATTTGTAAATTCTTTGGTGTGAAATTCTCTAGGGTTTTTTGGATTAGAACTTCAATCTGAAACCTTAAATTAATTTAGGAGTTTTAATTAAATTCTCTAGAGTTTAGGGTTTCGGATTGGAACCCTAAATTAATTTAGAGATTTTAATAGTATTGAGTAATTATATGCATATAATTTTTTATATTTTAAATTAAGATCGGTTATGTAAAATCTGAAATTTAAAGAGTTTTTTTTTATATTTTTCCGAAGTGACACTATCATATTGATATCTTGATTGGTTGTGAAATAAACTGTATATATAAATATCATTATTTGATAACTAATTTTCTTTTAAAGTTACCTCTAAATATACACAATGTTTCTACATATATTATATCTTGCAATATCTCAATTAACACCTAATTTGAAATATATGTTGCAATTTAAGTCATTAATTAAAATATATTATCTGAAATGATCTTAAATATTGATCAGCAAAATTTAAAAAAAAGAAAAAAAGAAAAAAAAGGTGATAATTTAGAGACAAACTTACAAATTCAAGAGTTTAATAACTACTACCTCATAAAAGGTGAGTAACAATTTGAAGGATAAATAGCGTACGTAATCTCCCATTTTATTACGTTTGTAAACCTGCACCATGGTTTTTTTAATGAAATTTGTTTAAATATAATTGAAAAAAACATTGTTCTTTTATTTTTTTTTATTTTTTTAAACAAGGATACACTTGCCTATTTTGAAATTTTACATAAAACTTAAATGAAAACATAAGATAGAAAATGAAAATTAGCCACTTCCAACGGGGTGGTTGAAACGGTCAGAAATCATTGAGGTTACTCCTATGGAAAATGTTTTTTTAAAAATTATTTATATGCGTAATAGATAATAAAATAAAATAAAGACATTAGTTTGTTATATTGGTATATACTAGTTGTAAAGTGACGTGCGAGGCACGTTTTCCTGGTTAGGAGAAAAAAAAATAGAGATTACTAATATCGCAAAAATAATATGATTTTTGAAATAAAATTAATTAGTCAATAGTTTAATGCATAGGAGCCCAAAAAAACAAATTTTAACAAGCATCACAATGATAAGCAAAACATTACAGTAATACGAGTAATACGGAAATTAAAAGACTTTGCAAAATATATGAAATTGTAGAATTCAACCACACTACTCCATGACCCAGGGAGCACTGAAATAATATAATATTTTATTTATATGTTACTCTCACAATTCTTTTATTATTAAAGTAAGTCTCTTATATTTTGGAAATCTAAAAATTATTATAATTGTAGAAAATTATTTTATCTAAATGATTTTAGTTAATTAAGAATATTATGAGATTTAAATTATTTTAAAAATTCTATTATTTATATGGTTTTATTCTCTTAAAAATATTTAGCAAACTTTCATCATTTATTTAATTATAAAAAAATTAGTATTTTATAAATTAAAATTGATTTTAAATGTATGATATGATATTTATATTTTAATTATCTATTTTAAGTTAATTTATTTTCAGTATTTTAACCTCTACTGTTGGATCAAATCTAGATTCAAGATGAAGGGTTAGGATTTAAAATCCCAAACCTTAGCTTTTTCCCATACTTTGCCAATTCTCTCTCTCTCTCTCTCTCCTCCGTCCCTCCCTCCAGCCGCACGCCCAGAGCCCTCTCGATCTCTCTTCTTCTTGGCTCCTCCCAACGCCGTCGGCCTCCGTTGTCTTGCCACCACAAGCCCAGTCATCGGCAACCTTCCCCATGCTGATCTCCTCCCCATAGACCTACCTCTCTCTCTCTCTCTGCAACAGGCCGAAGCCTGTAGCCCTCTCTCTGCATCAGTGTCTATCTCCCAAATTTCTCAACAATTTATCTCCCATCGTTGGATCCAATTTGGAGACTTAAGAAAAATTGTTGGTATTTTATAAATTAAAGTTGATTTTAAATGTATGATATGATATTTATATTTTAATTATTTATTTTAAATTAGTTTAAATCAGTGTTTAACTATTTATAATTTAATTATCTATTTTAAATTAGTTTAAATCAATATTTAAACTTCCATTGTTGGATTCTAGGGACTCAAGAAAAATTTTAAATTAAAATTGATTTTAAATATATAATATGATATTGATATTTTAATTATTTATTTTAAATTAATTAAAATCAGTGTGTTAATTTCTTCCATTAGATTAAATTTGGAGATTCAATCTAATGGTAGATTAAATTCTGGGGATTCAATCTAGTGGCTGAGAATTAAATGCCCCAACCCATTTCTGCCCTCACTTTCGCTTTCTCCCTCTCTCTCTCCTTCCCCTTGCACGTTTTCCTCTCTGTCACCCGATCTCCTCCCTCAAGCAGCCAAGCGCCATCGTGCGCTACCCTGAGGTGTCACCGACCACCTCAGCGGCTTCCCCTCACGCCGGCAATCAAACCCCACCATCGAAGGCCCTTGGAAGCTCCTTCCTCGGCACACGGGTTCTCCACCCTTGCGCTACCGCTGCTAAGCCCCAGCTCCACCAACCACCACTACCATTGAGTTCCCCTCATGCTGTGCCCCTTGGAAGCTCCTCCCTCAGCCGCCCGCGAGCAACCTGGAATGGGTCTTGGCGCTCGAGTTCTCCACTCCTATGCCAGCGCTGTTCAACCACAGCTCCACCAAGCACCACCACCGAATTCCCTTCACACCGTGGACCACTTCCATGGAACCCACCTCCCCTGCTCCTCCATGCCCAGCTGAGTGTTGAGTGGTAATTTTGTGATGATTTACAGTGATTTTGTACAATTAGGATGATTTTGTGATAATTTACAGTGAGATTGGCTGTGATTTTTTAATGATTTATAGTGAGATTTTGTGATTTTGTGAAGGATGATTTTGTGATAATTTACGGTGAGGTTGGCTGTGATTTTGTAATGAGTTACGATGAGATTGTGGGGTGTGTTGCTATGAGGAAGATAATTGATATGAGGATATACCGAGGGACATAAGCGGAAGAAATAAAGTGTCAAACACAGATTACTATTTATTACTGTTCATCTGTTTATAGCCGCTTTTAAGTATAAGGGGATATTGGGGTAACACAAAATTAAGAAGAAGCCACTTCGTCTAATTTGATTGCAATGAGTCAAAGGTGTGGAAATTAAGGTTCATTTCACTTGATATTGGTGCTACTGTAAGATTTTCCAACAACTTGAAAAATACATAAATATTTAATAAATATTATGTTATTATTATTTTTTATATCTGATCGTTCGATTAAAAAAGATTTCAACTAATTCTTTAGACAATGGCTCATGAACAATGTTGCAAAATTTGTGCCTGATTTGATGATCATCAAGAATACAGGCCATTTGCTGGAATAAAACTGGAAGGAAGAAACCATTTTGGTATAAGCAATGCTACACAATCTCCCCCACCTCACACACCACATTTTTAAAAAATTTTAATTTTTTTTATAATTTTTTTTTTAGTTTTCTTTTTAAACTAATTTAATTCTACTATTCATTATTCATATATTAAATATTTGATAAAAGAAAAAAAATAATAATTAAAAAAAGTATAGTGTGTGGAGATTATGTGAATAATAGAAGGTTGTGTAAATTTTTTCTTTTGGTACTGTAATTAGTAACAAAACCAGAACATGAGTAGATAGCATGCCAAAAAAAAAACTTTTATTCTGTACTTAGATTAAAAAAAAACATTTAGCAATTTATCATCTCCTTCCCAACACCCTACTACTACTACTACGACTACTCCCCTGCAACAAAATCAAACGAACCTTTTCATTAATTGCGCAGCTTCTTCACTTTCAACATTGAACAACTGCTACGAAGACTTTTTGTTGCATTGACTCCGCCAAAAGGCCAATTATCCTAGCAAACATGGTAGACACGAATGACTGAAGCACACCCAAATCAAATAAATTACTCACATAGTAGTATTCAAACATCCTAGCTTGCCCTGAAACGACCGAACAAAATCGACCCTTTACAACTATGTTCCTAAAATTACTATCTAGCTAAGGTTAGTTAGGGTTTTGTGTCTGTGATGATGTCTACCTCTTGAGTCTCTGGGGCATCCTCATCGACTTTACCTGGTATTATGGCATACACTCTAGTGTGTACCGTTTGTCTTTGGTTTCCCTCTCCTCCTCCTATAAGGTCGGTCCTTCGTACTCGAATTTCCTGAGGGCAATCTTTAGCATAATATCCTACCCATCCACATCTATAGCATAAAAGTGAGGCCTAAACACTCTCTCTTGTGAGACCAATGACAATGACCACACACCGGTGTCTTGCCTCCCATACGTACCCCGAGAGTAGTTTGTGGTCATACTCCTATTCTTGTCACAAACTTCTGGGGGGAATCGGAATTGCTTCCTTCTCTCGTAAACGTCCTCCACTTTTGGCCCATCATAACAACCACTACACTTTGATGCTCGCATTCTGCAATAGAGGCCACATTCATGAACCTTTGGAAATCCTCTATCCGATTACAAGCCATTTACATCCATATATGTGCCTGTGGTCCATCTTGAAACTACTAAGTATTCATCTCTTCCATAGACATAAGGTGAGGGGCAAACCTTTCCAACTCCATGAATTTAGCAGCGTATTGTTAGACCGTCATGCTGCCCTGGACCAAGTTAGCAAAATCTTTTGATTTCTATTGTCTCATAATGGTGAAAAAGTACCGATCTTCAAATTCTTTCATAAACCTTTCCCAAGAAATCACCTATATGGATCGAATTCTATGACAAGCACCTGCCTTTTGGCACCCCACCATATCGCCACTTCCCCTTAGATTACATAGCTAATGAGTATCACTTTTTGACTCTCCTGCAACCACACACTTCAAAAGTCCACTTAGTTGCCATGATCCACCTTTCAGCCTTGATTCTTCCTTTGTTGCCAAAGAATCCCAAAGATCAAAACTCGCTCATGCGTACACCCATGTTGCTTATCTTTAGGATGATAACTTGTTGTATCTGCATTTTTCGTTGAAAGATTTCATGTTGCTGCTGTAGCACATCCGTGATACGATTAATCGCCCATGCTACTTCATTGTCTCCCTTCACCACGAGGTTGATCTCCCTCACTATTACCCATTGGTTGCCATTTCATGGAACTCTCAATCGCACCATAATCAAATCTTGCCACACAATCTAAATCTATTACTTTCTAGTTTATCCCTCGCCTATTTACCATAGATCAAACGTACCATACTAAAATTTAAGCCTATGTTGTTATCGATCAATCCTTATTTCTCTGGTACCGTACTACAATTCAAGCCTATGTTCCTTAATAAAGAGTTTGGTGAGGATCTGTGATGCTAGGGATGCTAGGGATGCTAGCTGATCGACAATACCCCATTGTTTCTCTTGGGTCTAGGCACATAATCATGGATCGAGTACACGATAAGCAAAATAAGTAAGAAATCAGTCAAAGACTAATAGTAATTGTACTAGAGGTTTATATCATTAAAACATTCATCTATTAATAATAGTAATATCCATATGTCATTGTCACTTCTTCCCCAATAATATTTATACACCGCCAGCAGTTCATTATTTATGATCAAATACATCGAACCAAACATGGTGCGTCGCCTAACTAAAATATACATGTTAACAAATACAAACAATTATCATCGAAGATAGGCCTCTGTATCTACAACTCAAGCAAGATTGGTCCTTATTTATCAAAAAACTCAGCTTAGTCTACATCTACACCAAGGTCTACGCTTCGGCAAACCATATATATATATATGTTAAAATATATTACTTTTTAACCCTTGCATGCACATAAATAAATAAATAAATAATAATAATAATAATAATAATTATTAGGAATAACTCAATGACCAATAGTAATATTTCAAATATAATTTTATACATTATATAATATTAATACGTAGCAAGAAAAGCATGGGTGCCAACGTCTTAAGGACATGATAAATAGATATTGTGATAAATGATACATGATTAAAGAACTTTGTATTACTTACTACAATGTTTTTTATCTTTAACGGGATAGAAGGTTCCACAATTGCGAATACGACAGTCCCAAAAAGTGGAAACTTTTTTAGGAAATTGATAATCCTAATTATGAATTAATTATAATACGGCTGAAAATATATATATTTAGATGAAGGTATAAAAAAAATAAAAACTAATATATTTTCAAATAATATTTTTTACATATTGCATTATTTCAGAAATTGTTATTATTATTTTTCTAATTTGAAAAAAAAAATAGAAGAAGAAGAAAAAAAGATACGACACATATCATGAAAAGTGTCAGTATGCAGAAAATAAACCAAACATTTCTTTATAGAATATCGCAGTGACTGAGTTTTGATCTATTGTTTAAAACCCATTTCCTTTTATAAAACTATAGTAAAAATGTACGTACATATAATATATAATTTTTTTTTTTTGAAATTCTTCTGATTATGGTACTCAAATGGATATATATTATCAATTTCAATTGGAAAAAAGAAAGTGGAATGAAACAAACTTAGTTGCTTGTTGGATATAATAAGAACATCAGAGACTTAGTTCGATTCTTTTATGATTGAATTTATTATTGACATTAACAATAAAACTATAGCAATACTGATCTTAGAAATACAACAATCTAAACATACACAAATATGACAAACTTGATAACAATAAATATATATAATGTGTTTTAAACATATTGAAGACGAATACAGAGATAAAGTTGAAACATAAAAGAGAGGAGATCAAGATGTACTGACCATAGGAAAGGAGATGAAGGATCATGCAAGCACAAGAATGAAGTGGATGAACACAAAATCAATATGAGAAATGGCTAGCACTAATTTTCTCTACTGGTTGCGAGTATATACGTTCATAGAATCAGGACTGCATGCTGGCCTCTTTTCCATACATAACACCACCATACGAACTACTTACACATACAGACAGATGGTGGAAATTATATGCAGAGCAAGGACGATTGTTGACAATAATAATGGTACATATAGACTGTGCACAGTGAGAATTACCTAACACACACGGTGATGGAGGTTTAGGGGTATCAGCACAATTTTAGACTTGACAGTATCAACATTTCTAGTTGAGCTTACACACATATATATGCATGGGTTCCTCAATATTAAAATAATAGATTTAACCATTTATGTATCTATTATTACAACAACTGCTATTGGTTGTTCTTTCACTCTTATAACAAGTTCGATTTCATTCTCATATTCTATCTTTTTAATATCAACAATTTTCACAGCAAGAACTTTCTAGATGAGCAGCCAAGATAATAATAAGTTAAATAGATAAACAGATATATATATATATATGTAGAGTTAGAGAGAGAGAGAGATAGGAGAAATTTAAATTTATATAACCTGTTTTTCAGTCTTGAGTCAACAAGGAAATTTACATGTTTTGAATCTGTATTCTTCCTCTTTCCTAATCACATAACTTCTAAGCCATTCTAAAGTTTTTTTGTTGGAATATGTGTAACATTTTATTTCTTCTTCCTTACAACAATCAAACAACTATTTGGAAGAAAGTTTGAAAATATCTTCATCTGAATTTTTAGCTTTAAGACATGCTGCAATAGCCTCAACAACATCTATTGCCCAACACATATCTAAGCAGAAAATTATATACTTAATTTCTTGACAATAATGGAGTTATAATGATGCATCTTATTGTTTACAAAAGTTTAAGAAATTATTAGTATCTAATATCTTTACATGCTAATTAAGTTAAATAATATAGTTACAATTACATAAGTGAGACAATCTTATTCCCAATGAATGCTGGATACAAGAATCAATGGTTTACTCATTAACATTATTAATAAGCGGACAAACAACCATATACGAACAACATCAACATCAAGAAAGTGAATTGACTCAAATACTTAAAGAACACCAATAGGCCTAAGATAACAATACAATGCGTGCAATGCTACTCAAGTTACACTAATACATTCAAACAATAGGCCGCAAATAACACATTTTCTGAGTGATTTTTATTTTTTTCCCCATCAACCTCAAACAAGCAACTAAGATAAATAAAAATACGAGCATAGAACAACCCTTGCATGCACATAAACAAATAATAATAATAATTAGGAGTAACTCAATGACCAATACTAATGTTTTAAATATAATTTCATCTATTACATCATATTAATCTGTAGTAAGAAAAACATAGGTTTAAAGATACCAAGGTCTTAAGGACATGATAAATAGATATAGTGGTAAATTATATATGATTAAAGAATTTTGTATCACTTACTGCAATCCTTTTGATCTTTAATTGGATTCAAGGTTCCACCATTGCGAATACACTAGTCCCAAAAAGTGAAAGATATTTTTGACATTTGATCATCATAATTACGAGTTAATTATAATACATCAGAAGATATATATATATATAGATGAAGGTGTAACAAACAATACAAACTAATATATTTTCAAATAATATTTTTTACACATTGCATTATTTAGAAATCGTTATTATTATTTTTCTTTTTCCACAAAAAACATAGAAGAAAACGAAATAAATATACGACAAAAATCATGGAAAATGTAAGTACGAAAAAAATAAACCAAACATTTCTCTACAGAATATCGCAATGGCTGAGTTTTGGTCTAATTTTTAAATCTCATTTTATTTTATAAAACTATAGTAAAATGTGTCTACATATAATATATTGCATTTCTTTTTTAGAAATCATTTTGAAACAGCGCCCAGATGTATTGATCTGGGAACATTCTTTGGAATGAAAGTTTACAACTAAATCTACCTAGGAGATATCTAGGAAACGTGGATCAATCTATGAGTGGAGAAAGTGGTTGTGGCAAGGAAGTGTTCCTAAGAAAATGTATTTTCTAAGTTGGAGAGCAAAAAGGGGTGCACTGCCGACAGATGATGTGATTTAGAGGTTGGGCATCCGTTAGTCTCTAAATGCCATTGCTGTGAAATGTCTAATGTGGAAACCCTTTAGCATATATTGTGTGAGGGGCCGAGTGCTCAAGCTGGGTGGAAATATTTTGCTAATACTTGTCAAATAAGACTTTCGCTGATCAGAAATTGGAAGGGCATGATGACTTTTTGGTGGCATAGAGCAAGCAAGCAAACTCAAGTTGGCTGGATCCGTGGTGTACTCCCGATTTTAATTTCATAGTCTTTATGGAAGGCCCGATGCATGACAAGAATGGAAGGTATTCCTTTTAAGGTAGATGATACTATTCGGTTTATAAAGTTTATTCTGAAAGATGCAGGTGCTGCTTTGAACAAATTCTAGCAAATACACAAGGATGATAGGTTGGTAATGGAGGCCCTGGGTGTTCCGATTGTTCCTGTGTATAAGAAGCAGATGAAGTTCATCAGATGGGAGATGCCTGAGAGGAGATCTGTGAAGCTGAATGTGGATGGTTGAGCTCATTCAAACCCAGGGGAGGTAGGGGGAGGCGGTATAATACGTGACTCAAAGGGTAACTGCATAGCCGGCTATGCACATTATTATGGTGCTGCCTCAAATACAGTAGCTGAATGCCGAGCTTTATTAGATGGGCTTCGAATTTGTAAACAACTAAGGATTCAAAATGTGCTTGTAGAGTCTGATTCTTCTGTGGTCATAAATTGGCTTGCGTCCGGAATTTGTCGTCTTTGGTTTCTTTGAAATTTTTAGGAGGAAATTAAGGAGATAGCCGTTGAGATTAATGCTCGGTTTAGGCATATTTTTAGAGAAGCAAATATGGTAGCGGATTTTTTGGCCAAAGAAGGGACACATGGTGTGAACTCAGATTTCTTTGGGTTGGAATTTCAGCATTCATGGTTGAGAGGTTTGGTGCGTATGGATCAGTTGGGGATGGTTTATATTAGAGAGAAATGAGTTTTTATTTGGAATTTTTTGTAATTATGGTTTTCCTCCACCATAAGTGAGGGTTTTAAATAAAATTGGGATAAAGGTCTCTCGTGGACAAGGGCCCTGACTTTTTTTGAAAAAAAAAAAAAGATTATGGTATTCATATGGATATATATTGTCAATTTAAAATGGAGAAAAGAAAGTAGAATGAGACTAACTTAGTTGCTTGTTGGATAGAATAAGAACATCAGAAAGTTAGTTCGATTCTTTTATGATTGAATTCATGATTAACATTAACAACAAAACTATAGCAATACTGACCTTGAAAATATAACAGTCTAAACATACACAAACATAACAAACTTGCTAACAATATACATATATAATGCGTTTTAAACATGATGAAGATGAAAGCAGAGACGAAGTCAAAACAAGAAAGAGATGAGATTGAGGCGTACTGACTATAAGATAGGAGAGGAATGATCAAGCAAGCACGAGAATAAAGTGGATGAACAAAAAATCAATATGAGAAATGTCTAGCTCCAATTTTCTATATAGGTCGCACGTATATAAGGTCATAGAATTAGGGCTGCATGCTGGTCTCTTTTCCGTACGTAGGATGGACCACCACCATACGGACTACTGACACATACAGATAGATGGTGGAGTAGATATGCAGAGCAAAGATGATTGCAGGCAATAATATTGGTACGTATAGACTGTGCGCAGTGCGAATTACCTTACGTACGCAGTAATGGGGCATTAAGAGTATCAACACAATTTTAGACATGACAGTATAAACATTTATAGTTGAGCTTTCACTCATATATATATGGATGTGTTCCTCAGTAATAACATAACCATTTATATATCTAGTATTACACTACTTGCTATTCGTTGTTCTTTCACTCTCATTACAAGTTTGCTGTCACTCTCATGATCTGCCATTTTGCTATTAACAATCTTCACAGCAAGAGCTTTCTAAATGAAGAGTCAAGATAAGAATAATTTAAGTAGATATACAAATATATATATAGTGAGAGAGAGAGAGATCTGAGAAATTTAAATACATATAACTTGTTTTTCAGTCTTGTGTGGACAAGAACATTTACGTGCTTTTAATAGATATTCTTCAGCCTTCCTAATCCCATAACTTCTAATCCATCCAAAACTTTTTGATGGAATATGTGTAACATTTTATTTCTTCTTCCTTACAACAATCAAGCAATTATTGGGAAGAAAGTTCGAGAATATCTTTATCTCAATTTTTAGCTTTAAGACCTGCTGCAATAGCCTCAACAATAATTATTCTCCAACACATATCTAAGCAAAAAATTATATACTTAATTTATTGACAATAATCGAGTTATAATGCTGCATCTTATTATTTACAAAAGTCTGAAGTTGTTAATATCTCATATCTTTACTTGCTAATTAAGTTAAATAATATAGTGACATTTAAATAAGTGAAACATTCTAATTTTTAATGAGTGTTAGAGAAAATAATCAATGGTTTAATCCTTAATATTATTAATAAATAGACAAACAATCTTGCACAAATAAGAAGTAAACATCAAGGTGAATTGATCACAATACTTAAAGAATACCAATAGGCTTAATATAACAATACAATGCATGGTAATGCAACTCAAGTTACACAGAAACACTCGAACAATATCCCGCAAATAACACATTTGCTTAGAAATTTTTATTTCTTTTCTATAAACATCAAACAAGAAACTATGATAAATATAGAAAGAAGCATAAAACAACCCTCGCATGCACATAAACAAATAATAATAATAATTAGGAATAATTCAATGACCAATAATAATATTTCAAATATAATTTCATACATTACATGATATTAATCTGTAGTAAGAAAAACATAGGTTTAAAAACCCCAAGGTCTTAAGGACATGATAAATAGACATAGTGGTAAATTGTATATGCTTAAAGAATTTTGTATCACTTACTACAATCCTTTTGATCTCTAACTGGATTCAAGGCTCTACCATTGCGAATACGCCAGTCTCAAGAAGTGGAAAATAGTTTTTGACAATTAATCATCTTAATTACAAGCTAATTATAATACGTTAGAATATATATATAAATGAAAGTGTAAAAAAATACTAACTAATATAAAACTGCCATAGCATCGCAGTAATTGAGTTTTGGACTATTGTTTAAAACGAATTTCCTTTTATAAAACTAGAGTAAGATGTGCGAACATATAATATATAGTATTTCTTTTTTTGAAATTCTTTTGATTCTTGTACTCATATGGATATATATTGTCAATTTCAATCAGAAAAAAGAAAGTGAAATTAAATTAACTTAATTGCTTGTAGGATATAATAAGAACATAAGAAACTTAGTTCTATTCTTTTATGATTGACATTAACTATAAAACTATAGAAATACTGATCAAAATACAACTGTCTAAACATACACAAACATGACAAATTTGATAACAATCTATATATAATGCATTTTAAACATGATGAAGATGAATATAGAGACGAAGTCGAAACATGAAAAATAGGAGATCGAGACGTATTGACGATACGAGAGGACATCAATGATCAAGCAAGCACAAGAATGAAGTGGATGACCAAAACATGAATATGAGAAATCGTTAGCTCCAATTTTCTCTACAGGTCACGCGTATATACTTTCATAAAATCAAGGCTGCATGGTAGCCTCTTTTCCGTACGTAGGATGGACCACTATCATACAGACTAGTGACACATACATAAAAATGGTGAAGCAGATATGCAGAGCAAATATGATTGTTGGCAATAATATTGGTATGTATAGACTATGCACAGTGCGAACTACCTTACGCACGCGGTGATTGGGCATTAGAAGTATTAGTACAATTTCATCATAAGAATATCAACATTTTTAGTTGAGCTTTCACTCATATATCTGCATGTGTTCCTCAATATTAATATAAAAATTTAACCATTTAGGTATCTATTATTACACCACCGGCTATTCGTTGTTCTTTCACTCTCAGAACAAGTTCACTTTCATTCTCTTGATCTACATTTTCTATGTTAACAATCTTTATAGTAAGAGCTTTTTAGATGAAGAGTCAAGATAAGAATAATTTAAATAGATACACATATTTGTATATATATATAGAGAGAGAGTAGAAATTTAAATATATATAATCCATTTTTCAGTCTTATGTCGACAAGGACATTTACATGCTTTGAATGAGTATTCTTCCTTCTTCCTAACCTCATAATTTCTAATCTATCGAAAAACGCATTTAATGAAATATGTGTAATATTTTATTTCTTCTTCCTTACCACAATCAAGCAATTCTTAGGAAGAAAGTTCGAGAATATTCCTTTTTGAATTTTTAATTTTAAGACATGCAGCACAATCTCAACAACAATTATTGTCCAACACATATCTAAGCAGACAATTATATACTTAATTTTTTAACAATAATCGAGTTATAACGCTGCATCTTATTGTATACAAAAGGCTAAGAAATTGTTAGTATCTTATATCTTTAACTGCTACTTAAGTTAAATAATATAGTTACATTTAGATAAGTGAAATAATCTTATTTTCCATGAGTGCTAGGTACAATAATCAATTGTTTAATCATTCACACTATTAGTAAACGAACAAACAACCTTGCGCAAATAACAAGTAAACACCAAGAAGGAGAATTGATTACAATACTTAAAGAAAAGCAATAGATCTAATATAACAATGCAAAGCATGGCAATGCAACTCAAATTACACCAAAACACTAGAACAATAGGCCCAAATAACACATTTGCATAGAGGTTTTTATTTCTTTCTAATAAGCCTCCAACAAGAAACTATGATAAATATACACAGGAGCATGAAACAACTCACATGCACATAAACAAATAATAATAATAGTAATAATAATTATAATTAGGAGTAACTCAATGACCAATACTAATATTTCAAATATAATTTCATACATTTCTTAATATTAATCTGTAGCAAGAAAAACATAGGTTTAAAGATGTCAATGTCTTAAGGATATGATAAATAGATATAGTGGTAATTTGTATATGATTAAAGAACTTTGTATTACTCACCGTAATTTTTTTATCTCTAACTGGATTCAAGGTTCCACTACTACAAATATGCCAGTCCCAAGAAGTGGAAAATAATTTTTAACAATTAATCATCTTACTTACAAGTTAATTATAATACGTAAGAATATATATATAGATGAAAGTGTAAAAAAATACTAATTAATATATTTTCAAATAATTTTTTTTACACATTGCATTATTTAGAAATCGTTATTATTATATTTATTTTTTGACAAAAAACATAGATGAAGAAGAAATAAATAAACGAAAAATATTTTGCAAAGTGTAAGTACGCGTAAAATAATCTAAACATTTCTGTACAGAATATCGCAATGATTGAGTTTTGGACTATTGTTTAATATAGTTACATTTAGATAAGTAAAATAATCTTATTTCCAATGAGTGCTAGATACAATAATCAATTGTTTAGTCCTTCACACTATTAGTAAACAAAAAAACAACCTTGCACAAACAACAAGTAAACACCCAGAAGGAGAATTGATTACAATACTTAAAGAACACCAATAGACCTAATATAACAATGTAATGTATGACAATGCAACTCAAGTTACACCGAAATACTGGAACAGTTCGTCCAAATAACACATTTGCATAGATGTTTTTATTTCTTTCTAATATACCACAATAAAGCAATTCTTGAAAAGAAAGTTTGAGAATATATTTCTCTAAATTTTTAGTTTTAAGACATATTGAACAGCCTCAACAACAACTATTGTCCGACACATATCTAAGCAGAAAATTATATACTTAATTTCTTGACAATAATCGACTTATAACACTGCATCTTATTGTTTACAAAAGTCTCAGAAATTATTAATATCTTATATCTTTCAGTGCGAAATAAGTTCAATAATATAGTTACATTTAGATAAGTAAAATAATCTTATTTCCAATGAGAGGTAGATACAATAATCAATTATTTAATCCTTCACATTATTAGTAAACGAACAAACAACTTTGCACAAACAACAAGTAAACACCCAAAAGGAGAATTGATTACAATACTTAAAGAACACCAATAGACCTAATATAACAATGCAAGACCTGGCAATGCAACTCAACTTACACCAAAACACTGGAACAGTACGCCCAAATAACACATTTGCATAGAGGTTTTTATTTCTTTCTAATATGCCTCCAACAAGAAACTATGATAAATATATGCGAGAGCATGGAACAACCCTCGCATAGACATAAACAAATAATAATAATAATAATAATAGTAATAATATTTATAAATAGGAGTAACTCAATGACCAATACTAATATTTCAAATATAATTTCATACATTCCTTATTATTAATCTGTAGTTAGAAAAACATAGGTTTAGAGATGCCAATGTCTTAAGGACATGATAAATAGATATAGTGCTAAATTGTATATGATTAAAGAACTTTATATCTCTTACTGCAATCATTTTGATCTCTAACTGGATTCAAGGTTCCACCATTGCAAATACGCCAGTCCCAAGAAGTGGAAAATATTTTTAGACAATTAATCATCTTAATTACAAGTTAATTATAATGCGTTAGAATATATATATATAGATGAAAGTGTAAAAAAATACTAACTAATATATTTTCAAATTATTTTTTTTACACATTGCATTATTTAGAAATCGTTACTATTGTTTTTCTTTTTTGACAAAAAATATAGACGAAAAAAGAAATAAATAAACAAAAAATATCATGGAAAGCGTAAGTATGCGTAAAGTAAATAAACATTTCTCTATAGAATATCGCAATGATTGAGTTTTAGACTATTTTTTAAAATCTATTTCCTTTTATAAAACTATAGTAAAATGTGCGGATATATAATATATAGTTTTTCTTTTTTTGAAATTCTTTTGATTATGGTACTCATATAGATATATATTATCAATTTCAATTAGAAAAAAGAAAGTGGAATTAAACTAACTTAGTTGCTTGTAGGATATAATAAGAACATCAGAAACTTAGTTCGATTCTTTTATGATTGAGTTCATGATTGACATTAACAATAAAGCTATAGCAATACAGATCTTGAAAATACAACTGTATAAACAAACACAAACATGACAAATTTGATAACAATATATATAATGCATTTTAAACAACATGAAAATGATTATAGAGACGAAGGCGGAACATTAAAAATAGGAGATCAAGACATATTGACTATAAAAGAGGAGAAGAATGATCAAGCAAGCACGAGAATGAAGTGGATGAACGAAAAATCAATATGAGAAATGTTTAGCTCCAAGTTTCTCTACAAGTCGCATGTATATACGTTCATAGAATCAATACTGCATGCCAGCCTCTTTTCCGTACGTAGGATGGACCACCACTATACGGACTACTAACACATACATACAGATGGTGGAGCAGATACACAAAGCAAAGTTGATTGTTGGCAACAATATTGGTACGTGTAGACTATGCGCAATGCAAATTACCTTACACACAGGGTGATGGAACATTAGGAGTATCGACACAATTTTAGATAAGACAATATCAACATTTTTAGGTGAGCTTTCACTCATATATATACATGTGTTCCTCAATATTTACATAATAGATTTAACCATTTAGATGTCTATTATTATACCACCGACTATTCATTGTTCTTTCACTCTCATAACAAGTTCGTTTTCATTCTCTTGATCTACCTTTTTTATATTAACAATTTTCATAGCAAGAGCTTTCTAGATGAAGAATCAAGATAAGATTAATTTAAATAGAAACACAAATATGTATATATAGAGAGAGAGTGTGTGTGAGAGAAATTTAAATTTTTATAACCTGTTTTTCAGTCTTGTGTCGACAGTGACATTTACGTACTTTGAATGAGTATTCTTTCTCCTTCCTAATCTCATAACTTCTAATCCATTCTAAAACGTTTTTTATGGAATATGGGTAACATTTTATATTTTTTTCCTTACAACAATTAAGAAATTCTTGAAAAGAAAGTTTGATAATATTTTTATATGAATTTTTAGCTTTAAGACATACTGCAATAGCCTTAACAACAACTAATGTCCAACACATATTTAAACAAAAAATTATATACCTAATTTCTTAATAATAATCAAGTTATAATACTGCATCTTATTGTTTACAAAAGTCTACGAAATTGTTAGTATCTCATATTTTTTCGTGCTAATTAAGTTTAATAATATAGTTACATTTATATAAGTGAAACAATCTTATTTTCAATGAGTGCTAGATGCAATAATTAATGGTCCTTCACACTATTAGTAAATGAACAAACAACCATGGACAAACAAGTAAACATCAAAAAGGTGAATTTATTACAATACTTAAAGAACACCAACAGACCTAATATAACATTACATGGCATGGCAATACAACTCAAGTTACATCAAAACACTCAAACAATAGGCCGTAAATAACATATTTGCTTAGACCTTTTTATTTCTTTCCAATAAGTCTCAAACAAGAAACTATGATAAATATAGACAAGAGCATAGAACAACCCTCGCATGCACATAAACAAATAATAATAATAATAATAAATATGAGTAACTCAATAACCAGTACGAATATTTCAAATATAATTTCATACATTCCATGATATTAATTTGTAGTAAGCAAAACATAGGTTTGAAGATGCCAAGATCTTAAAGACGTGATAAAAAAAATATAGTTGTAAATTATATATGATTAAAGAACTTTGTATCACTTACTACAATCATTTTGATATTTAACTAGATTCAAGATTTCACTATTATGAATACGCCAGTCCCAAAAAGTGAAAAATATTTTTAGCAATTGATCATTTTAATTACGAGTTAATTATAATTCATGATCAGAAGATATATATATATCTAGATGAAAGTGTAAAAAAAATACAAACTAATATATTTTCAAATAATATTTTTTACACATTACGTTATTTAGATATCGTTATTATTATTTTTCTTTTTTGACAAAAAACATAGAAGAAGAAAAAAGAAATATACGATAAATATCATGCAAAGTGTAAGTACACAAAAAATAAACTAAATATTTCTCTACAGAATATCGCAGTGATCGAGTATTGGACTATTACTTCAAACCTATTTCCTTTTATAAAACTATAATAAAATGAGCGTATATAAAATATATAGTTTTTCTTTTTTTGAAATTCTTTTGATTATTGTACTCAAATGGATATGTATTGTCAATTTCAATTGGAAAAAAGAAAGTGGAATGAAACTAACTTAGTTGTTTGTAGGATATAATAAGAACATCAGAAACTTAGTTCGATTCTTTTATGACTGAGTTCATAATTGACATTAACAAAAACTATAGCAATACTGATCTTGGAAATACAACTGTCTAAACATACACAAACATGACAAATTTGATAATAATATATATAATGTATTTTAAACAACATGAAGATGAATACAGAGACGAAGTCGAAACATGAAACATAGGTGATCAAGACGTATTAGCTATAAAAGTGGAGAGGAATGATCAAGCAAGCTTGAGAATGAAGTGGATGAACAAATAATCAATATGAAAAATGGTTAGCTCCAATTTTCTCTATAGGTCGCACGTATATACGTTCATAGAATCAGGGCTGTATGGTGGCATCTTTTCCGTACGTAGGATGGACCACCACCATATGGACTACTGACACATACATACAGATAGTGGAGCAGATATGCAGAGCAAAAATGATTGTTGGCAATAATATTGATACATATAGACTATGCGCAGTGCAAATTATCTTACGCATACGGTGAAGGAGCATTTGGAGTATAGGCACAATTTTAGATATGTCAGTATCAACATTTTTAGTTATGCTTTCAGTCATATATATGCATGTGTTGCTCAATATTAACATAATAGATTTAATTATTTAGGTATCTATTATTACACCACCTCTTATTTGTTGTTCTTTCACTCTCATAACAAGTTCGCTTTCATTCTCTTAATATACTTTTTTTATATTAACAATCTTCATAGCAAGAGCTTTCTAGATGAAGAGTCAAGATAAGAATAATTTAATTAGATACACAAATATGTATATATATAGAGAGAGAGTGTGAGAGAGAGGAGAAATTTAAATATATATAACCTGTTTTTTAGTCTTGTGTTGACAAGTACATTTACGTGCTTTGAATGAGTATTCTTCCTCATTCCTAATCTCATAACTTCTAATCCATCCTAAAACGTTTCTAATGGAATATGTGTAACATTTTATTTCTTTTTCCTTACAATAGTGAAAGAATTCTTGGAAAGAAGTTCGAAAATATCTTTATCTAGATCTTTAGTTTTAAGAAATACTACAACAGCCTCAACAATAACTATTGTCTAACACATATTTAAGTAGAAATTTATATACTTAATTGTTTGACAATTATCGAGTTATAATGCTACGTCTTATTGTTTACCAAAGTCTAAGAAATTGTTAGTATCTCATATCTTTACGTGCTAATTAAGTTAAATGATATATTTACATTTAGATAAGTGAAACAATCTTATTTCCAATGAGTGCTAGATACAATAATTAATGGTTTAATCCTTAACACTATTAGTAAACGAACAAACAACCATGCACAAACAACAAGTAAACACCAAGAAGGTGAATTGATTACAATACTTAAAAAATATTAATAGACCTAATATAACAATATAAGGCATGACAATGCAACTCAAGTTACATTAAAACATTTGAACAATAGGCTGCAAATAACACATGATTTGCTTAGAGGTTTTTATTTCTTTCCAACAAGCCTCAAACAAGAAACTATGATAAATATTGAGAAGAGCATAGAACAACTATCGCATGCACATAAACAAATAATAATAATAATAATAACAATAATTAGGAGTAACTCATTGATCAATACTAATATTTCAAATATAATTTCATACATTTCATAATATTAATCTGTAGTAAAAAAAACATAGATTTAAAAATGTCAAGGTCTTAAGGACATGATAAAAAGATATAATAGTAAATTATATATGATTAAAGAACTTTGTATCACTTACTGCAATCATTTTAATCTTTAACTGGATTCAAGGTTCCACCATTGCGAATACGCTAGACCCAAAAAGTGAAAAATATTTTTGGCAATTGATCCTGTTAATTACGAGTTAATTATAAAACGTCAGAAGATATATATATATCTAGATAAAATTGTAAAAAAATTACAAACCAATATTTTTTCAAATAAGATTTTTTTTACATTGCATTATTTAAAAATCATTATTATTATTTTTCTTTTTCGACAAAAAACATAGAAGAAGAAGAAGAAGAAAATATACAACAAATATCATGCAAAGCGTAATTACACAAAAAATAAACTAAACATTTTTCTATAGAATATCGCATTGACTAAGTTTTAGTCTATTGTTTAAAACATATTTCCTTTTATAAAACTATAGTAAAATGCGCATACATATAATATGTAGTATTTCCTTTTTTGAAATTCTTTTGATTATGATATTCAAATGGATATATTGTCAATTTCAATTTAAAAAAAGAAAGTGAAATTAAACTAACTTAGTTGCTTATAGGATATAATAAGAATATTAGAAACCTAGTTCGATTATTTTATGATTGAGTTCATGATTGATATTGACAATAAAATTATAGCAATACTGATCTTGAAAATACAACTGTCTAAACATACACAAACATGTCAAATTTGATAGAAATATATATAATGCATTTTAAACATGATGAAGATGAATATAGAAACGAAATCGAAACATGAAAGATAGGTAATCGAGATGTATTGACTATAAGAGAGAAGAGGAATGATCAAGCAGGCACAAGAATAAAGTTGATGAACAAAAAATCGATATAAAAAATAACTAGCTCCAATTTTCTCTACAGGTCGCACGTATATACATTCATAGAATCAAGGCTGCATGGTGGCCTCTTTTCCGTATGTAGGATGGACCACCACCATACTGACTACTGACACATACATACAGATGGAAGAGCAGATATGCAGATCAAAGATGATTGTTGGCAATAATATTGGTACATATAGACTATGTGTAGTGCGAATTACCTTAGAGGTGATGGAGCTGTAGGAGTATCAGCACAATTTTAGACGTATCAACAGTTTTTGTTGAGCTTTCACTCATATATATACATGTGTTCCTCAATATTTTCATAATAGATTTAACCATTTAGGTATCTATTATTACATGGCTTGATATTTGTTGTTCTTTCATTCTTATAACAAGTTTACTTTTATTCTCTTAATATACCTTTTTTAAATCAACAATCTTCATAGCAAGAGCTTTCTAGATAAAGTGTCAAAATAAAAATAATTTAAATAGATATACAAATACGTATGTATATATAGAGAGAGGAGAGATTTAAATATATATATATGTAACCTGTTTTTCATTCATGCCATTTACGTGCTTTGAATTGGTATTTTTCCTCCTTCCTATTCTAATAACTTATAATCCATGCTAAAACTTTTTTGATGGAATATGTGTAACATTTTATTTTTTCTTCCTTACCACAATCAAGCAATTCTTGGGAAAAAAGTTCGATAATATCTTTAT
>QEOT01009491.1:0-20423 GCA_003123785.1 Pterocarya stenoptera
AATGAAAGAAAATAAAATGTTTTCTTAGGATGAAAGTGCTTTATGAATCTATGCTAATGTATTAATGTTTAAGTATATGTATGTAATGGCTTTCTTTGGCAGCCCTTTTTATGCACCCCAAGAATAGTTGTATGCATGTGAATGGATGTTACATGTAGTACTTATTGTATTTATATTCGATAAAATGAAATGATGATGTTTATGCTTTATGTTATGAAATGATGTTTTATGAAATGAAATGAACTAATATGAATGTAAACAATGAAAAGGATATGACTGAAAGGAATGAATGAAATGAAAGGAAATGAATGATTTAATGTATGAAACTACGTAATGATCATGACTAAATGAATGATGGTACCAATGGAATAGGCAAATTACAATGTTGAGTAAGTAGTAGTGGTAGCACACCCAGTGCTACCCCCTGACTGAAAGGGATTCCTAACCTATGGCCACAAACGGAATCCGGGTCCAATAGACAGCTAACCCCAACACACAAAGCATAACACAGTGTGTACCGGCCAGAGGAAAAGTGATAAGAGTAATTGGATTATGAAACGTTTTAGTTTTCTCATGAAGGAATGTACAAGGTGGGAAATGTTTCGAGGAATGAAAATCTTTTAAAGAAAAAAAACCCACCTTTTAATATTTTCAAAGAAAATAAATGTTTTATGTAAAGTATATAGATGAATGATAGATGCATGAACTAAAAACTATGTTAATATATTTTTACAGTATGAAGTAATTACTAAGTATTCGACTCATTTTGTTTTTAAGGCCTGGTTTGGGTACCGAGAGTATCTTAGGTACTCTCAAACACTCTCACTACTATTCTTTACTTTATTATTACTTTTCACTTAATTTTTCTACTATTCATTACTTTTCACCTACTTTTTATTACTATTTAATATTCTATTATTATTTTAATTACTTTTTCACTACTACTCACAAACATTCTCAAACACTTTCACTACCCAAACCAGGCCTTAAGTGTGTCCCACCCAGGAACAAAATGAGGATAAAAAGCATCAGGACGGACATGGCCCAAGAAAAATGTGACAGAAGCCTAGGCATTTTATTTAGTATATGAAATCATTGTTGTCATAAAAAGACTTTGCAGTTTAATTAAACGAGTTCCGCTACAAAACTCTCTTTCGGATTTATAAATAAAAGTTTCAAATTTTAATTGTAGAATATTTTATATCCTGTAAAAGAAATGAAAGGTTTTAAAAAAAATTAGTAATTCCTGTCTTGTTTTCCAAAACTATTTTATAAAGTCTCACCACAAGGACAGGCGTTACAGTATGCTCCCCCTCAGGTCTAAGGTTCAAATCCCCTTGGGTACAAACAATCTCAACGGGTCATAGGACTCGGGGATTGTTTCCTCGAATTATCCAAGGTGCACTTGTGGAAAACTCCTTGTCGAGAGCCTATGCACTCCTAAGATTAGTCGGGACGTTGTTTTCGGACACCCGGTGTTAATCAAAGAAAAATCAAAAATAAAACACCCATCCACCACTGAAAACAAAGAGAAAGGGAGATAAAAGATCCTCTTGTCTCAAACCACGAGAACTGTTAAAGAAATCCACAGAGGTGCCATTAACCAATACCAAAATCTAGCAGTAGTGATACAATGCTTCATCTAGTCACACCACCTATCCCCAAAACCATACCTACCAAGAATATACACCAAAAGGTTCCAATTTACATGATCAAAAGCCTTCTCCATATCCAATTTACAGAGAATACCAGGAACACTAGATTTGATTCTACTATCCAAACATTCATTTGCAATGAGCCGAATCGAGAATTTGTCTCCCCTTAACAAAAGCATTTTGTGGATTTGAAATAATCTCCTTCATAACCACGCTCATACAATTGGCAAGAACCTTGAAAATGATCTTGTACACTCCACTCACAAGACTGATGGGAAGAAAATCTTTTACCTCCACTGACTCCTTCTTTGGAAAAGAGCTAAGAAAGTTGCATTAAGACTTTTCTCAAATTTCATAAACAAGTGAAATTCAACAAAAACCTTTATAACATCCTCCCTAACAATATCCCAACAAAACTTAAAAAGAGCAATTGAAAATCCATCAGGTCTCAATGCTTATCTCTATCCATCCCTCTTAACACATTAAGCACCTCATCCCCTCCAACCAATCAGCACTCAACTGGTCAATCGAGTCAAAAGCCAACCCATCAACCTTTGGTCTCCAAGGGCATTGCCTCGTAAGAAGTTTATCAAAAAACTCTACAATGTGTTCCTTAATTTAAGATTTGTCCAAAAGAACATAACCTTCTGAATGCAGCACCTCAATGCCATTAAATCTTATATGAGAATTACCTTCCGAATGCAGCTCCTGTAGAACAGATTTGACGTTACAAATGCAGCGGAATAGACAAAACACAAATCTGCTTCACCAAAAGGCTTTTAACTTAACTCAAACACTAAAACAAAACTCTCAAAACTAATCTTAGAAAAACTCAAATAATAAATTCTAAACCAACACATGAACCCCTAATGACCTAAAGGACTTATAAACTATAAATGACTCTTATTCTAATAATGCAAAAGGAAATAAATGACTTCTAATAAACCAGCTTCCTTCTTGTAAACAACTTAGAAGAATTTGGCTACACGACTTGTAGCTCCTGTACATGTACTTCAAATTGGCCTTCACTACCAAGACTGCATATAGAACTCAACTCTTATAGAAACGTGGCCTACATGACAAGATTACATCATTATGTATACATTCTGCCATGGTTAGAAGGATAGACTTGGCATGTACAAACTAGAAGTAAGGAACAAGAAATCTGCACCACTGCAGCACTGTGACAGCTCCTAAGGGTTGTTGTTTCGACTATCCTGTCAAAGTACTCGATACCAGAAAAATACGAAGAGAGGTTTTGAAAAGTTGCCCTATGATTCGGTGCCTTTCATTATATATCTTGTCCATTTCATCTATACACGTCAGTATATGCTATACATGTCGTCTAACAGATTCCTAATCTTTAGCATCTATACATGGTAAGATAATATATACAGCTAATAATAATAGAGTCCTAAATTGCATAAACTCCTAAAATTGTATACGGTAACATCCCCCCTCAAATTGATGTTGGTAAGTCAATCAGCAACAATTTGCCAACAAGAAATTGATACCGCTGTCGAGTCATAGCTTTGGTGAAGACATCAGCCACTTAGAGATCAGAAGAGATGTGAGGAAGAGATATCACCCGACTTTCCAAAATGTCTCGAACAGAATGACAATCAACTTCAATGTGCTTGGTGCGTTCATGGAAAACAGGATTGGTGGCAATCTGAATAGCACTAGTGTTATCAGCATGAAGAGAGGTAGAAGTAGTCTGAGGAAACCCAAGTTCCTCAAGGAGACCACGTAGCCATACAATTTCAAAACAAGCAGTAGACATGGCACGATACTCAGCCTCAGTAGAGGATTTAGAAACACGATCTTGTTTCTTACATCTCCAAGAAATTAATGCATCACCTAAAAACATACACCAATCTATAGTAAATCGACGTGTATCTGGACACCCAGTCCAATCAGCATCACTATAGGCAACAAGTTGAAGAGAAGATTCGATAGGAAAGAACAATCCACGAGTAGGTGATCCTCGAAGATAGCGAATGATGCGGCGAACTGCAACAAGATGGAGATGCCGAGGACAAGACATAAATTGACTGACCTGATGAACAGCATAGGAGATATCAGGTCGAGTAGTGGTCAAGTAGATAAGACTCCCAACCAAGCGCCGATAGAGAGTAGGATCATCCAGAAGGTCCCCTTCATCTTTCCTGTATTTGACATTTACCTACATAGGAGTATCAACAGAAGAAGTGTCCTCCAAACCAGCCAAAGTGATAAGATCTTGAATATACTTATGCTGGTTCACGAAAAGGCCATGGGCTCGATGATGAACTTCCAATCCTAAGAAGTATGTGAGCTAGCCAAGATCTTTCATATGGAAAGTTGCATGTAACAGCTGTTGAAGCTTAGTAATCAAACCACAATCAGTGCCAGTAATGATAATATCATCCACAAACCAAGAGAATAACTATACCCGACGTAGATGTGTGGAAGAAGAGAGAAGAATCATATTGACTTTGTGTAAAACTGAAGGAAAGAAGTATACTGCGAAACTTCTCAAACCAAGCACGGGGCGCTTGCTTGAGCCCATACAGAGAACGCCTTAGCTTACATACATCATGAGGAGAAGAAGTAGTCATACCAGAGGGAAGCTTCATGTAGATCTCTTCTTGGAGATCACCATGAAAAAAGGCATTCTTCACATCCATCTGATGTAGTTGCCACGACTGTGAAGCAGCAATAGCTAAGATGGTTCGAACCATGTTCATTTTGGCAACAGGAGCAAATGTCTCCTCATAATCAACCCCATATTCCTGCTTGTTACCCAGAGCTACAAGGCGAGCTTTGTACCTGTCCAAAGAGCCATCAGAACGAAGTTTTACAAAAAAAACTCATTTACTCCCAATAGGTTTGACTGTAGGAGGACAAGGAACAATATCCCAAGTGTGATTCTCCTCAAGTGCTTGAAGTTCTGCTTGCATTGCAATTTGCCAACACTCATGTTCCATGGCCTGTTTGTAGCAAGAGGGAATGGAAATAGTGGATAAGGTAGCGACAAGAGAGACAAGAGAGAAGAAACCATACCAATTAGGGGGTCGAGAAGGACGAGTAGACCGACGAAGAGTGGTGGAAGCAGGAGTAGGATCAGGCGCCAGGTCAAGATCGGAAGGAGGCACAGAGGAAGTGGAACCAGACTCATGTCGACTACGTCACAAAACCAGGTTTGAACCTTTCCACAATTGTTGGGGATTCAGAAAAAATAGGCAGAAGAAATACAGATGCAGATGGCAGATCAACATGAGATGGAAAGAAATATTGATTTTCAAAGAAAATCACATTCCGGTAAACCCGTATACGACAAGCATAGGGATCGTAACAAACATAACCCTTGTGAGGGATAGCATAACCAAGAAAAACACACTTAACAGACTAAGCAGTAAGTTTATGTCGTTCATGAGGAGGGAGATGCACAAAACAAACACCCACCAGAAAAAAAAATATTGCACCGAAAATTATAGAAGGCACAAACCAGGAATGCCGAAAATTATAAATTGCCGAAAGCAACAACCGAAAGAGGCACTGGAAATAAGAGCAAGAACCGAACACCCACAGATGACGCTGAAAACAAGAGCCCAGACCAGAACACACCACAGAGGAAGCCGAACTGCCAGAATAACACTGGAAAACACAACAGATGGTGCCGACGGGAAGAACCGAACCAGCTGCTGTGCCAAAAAATTGCAAGAACCCAGCCGAGAACACCCCAGACCAGAGCCGAGAACAAGAGAACACCACAGAAATTCACGTCAGGTTCACCAAGATTGAACCCAGAGTGCGCCGAACAAGAGAAACCCACAAAGCCAAGAGAAAAAAAAAAATCGAACAGACCAGAAATCAAGAACCTGCTCTGGATACCATGTCAAAGTACTCGAACCATGTCAAAGTACTCGATACCAGAAAAATACGAAGAGAGGTTTTCAAAAGTTGCCCTATGATTCGGTGCCTTTCATTATATATCTTGTCCATTTCATCTATACACGTCAGTATATGCTATACATGTCGTCTAACAGATTCCTAATCTTTAGCATCTATACATGGTAAGATAATATATACAGCTAATAATAATAGAGTCCTAAATTGCATAAACTCCTAAAATTGTATACGGTAACATATCCTGACTCCTGAGGGACTGTTTGTGATTTTAATCCCATGGGTCATTACCTTGGAGTTACAACAAGTGAAACTCCACCAACACTAAACTGGTTACACAGTTTACACACACAGACATTTGACATATCGAGGCCCAAAAAGGTTATTTCTAGGCCAAGACCAGGTATGACCTGGGGACTTTAGGGAACTTTAAAGACCTTAGAAAAAGCCACTCCAGACCTTGCCAATGAGACTCTTGATTCACCCAAAAGGCAGTGGGTACCCGCTGCAAATCCTACAGTTAATATCTAAAAATACTCTACAAAGGGGCTGAATACAGATGAATTTTCCAGCAAGCTTCCAGGTGTAAAACAGAAACTTAAAGATCCCTTTTGAAGACACCAAGAGCCACAGAAGCAAGGTCTAGTGATGTACGTTTACTAAACCCAAAAAGTGCCTTTGCGCATAGTATCCTAGTAGCACTATCAAACATGATTTCCATGTGCTTTACTTTTAGATGGTGGTTAGTTAAGTACTTTACATTTTAGTGTCCTGTTTTGTAGCTCTTAATATAGATTTTCTTGTACTGTTTTCAAACATTGGTTATTGTAGTTTACATTTTATATTGTATTGATAGTTAATATAGTTTTAGTTTGTTTAGGACTTGGTTTGGGATTTTTTTAACCCCCAAGTTCTTGTTTTGTACATAGTATTCCTCCGCCGAAGTGAGAGATATTAATAAAATTGGGGCCACCGCCCTCTTCCTTAAAAAAAACATGATTTAATAGAATGACCAACCATAGAAAAGAATCATTTTCTTTGAGAAAGCAGCAAAATTTAGCAAGGAAATCAGATCCATTCTTCTGATAACAAACATGCAAAGAAAGACTCAAAAGTTAGAGAATTCTCTAAGTAATGGAACAGTTAGGTTGTTAAAGAGGTGTAGAACTACGAGACTACATCATAGCATATGGCTAACAATATTATAGCTTCATTAGTCACAATACGTATATTTCTATTCATATAGAAATAGAAACTTCAATCACCAAAAGTTCTTTTTTCTTAACCCGAAATAATAATCTCAAATTTCCAAAAACGTCAAGGTAAATGCAAACTAGGAAAAGAGCCAAAATGCCCATTACTTTAACCCAGAAAGAAAACCCATTAATAACCTATTAGTTTCCCTCAATGGGTCATCAGAATTTGACCCCAATCTAATCCGACTCGATCAAAATTCAAGGAGATCTTCCAAGAATCCCTCCCTTGGGGCACCATGTTTCCGAAACTAAAGTTGAAACATTGATCACAGAGATAAAGGGAATAGTCAAAGATCATACCTCCGTAGTGGTTGTTCTTCTTCGTCTTCTTCTTCTTAATGCTGGTTTGGTCTGTCTCTCTCTCCCTCTCCCTTTGCTATATAATAAGCCTCTGTTGTCTGAAGCAGAGGGGCGACACTATTTTGTGACCGTTTCAGTCGATAGACTTTAGACCAACTCAATCCATCCTCGAGCGGTGCTACCTAGCCTCACACCTGTACAATCATTTAAAAACATATTATTTTATTTTTTTATCCTATTTCACTGGAAAATTCTATTTACAATTTTTACTTAAAGATTATATGTGCAGGCCTTTCATTAAATAAGAAAAATTATTATTTTAAGAGAAAAATTTTTGTAATTTTAAAAAAAAATTAAAATAAAATTATCTAGACTTATATTACAGTTCTTAAATAAAGATTATACATAATATTATTCTATTTCACTTGTAAATATGTTTAGAATCATTTTTATTATGCGGATAAAAAAGTAAAATGACATATTAAGTGGATGCGTTGCGCCGTATGTCTAAATTTTTTATTCACCCTCCGCTGCTTTGGAAAGTCCAGTACGGTCAGCCGTTTGATTTTGATAAATAATCTGCATCAAAGTTTCTCGCAACGTGAAGGGATATTCGTGCAGATTATATAAAAAGAAATTTATAAATTAATAAGATTTGACGTGATCAGTTAAATTTATTTTTTAATAAAAATAATTTTAAAATCTCATGAATCAAATTATATCAATCTATACACTCTGGAGCATTTTTAGCCTGGACATCATGGGCAGCTATTTTAGCATATGATAGGTATTCCAACTCTCGAGTTGTAAAAATTTTTTGTTTTTTTTGTTTTTGTTTTTTTGTTTTTTTTTTTTTGTTTTTTTGTAGAAATATACTTCATTTCATTAATGAATCTCAAAATTACATCTGTGACTTATCAATATAGAAAAAAATCTAGACTACAAGTCAACCTTTACATCTGCTCTATAGCACTCCCGTATATAAATTTTTTTATGACGAATTTTATCTTAACTTCTATAAAAACTTTTGTCTTAACGGATAAAAACTTTTGTTTAGTATCCCAAATGAGAACTCCTGAACTGTGGTAGATAGCTTCTATCTGATTGATGCTTGTTATGACGTGCATTGCATCCTCTTCAATTATAATCTTCCGGAATCCAATCTCACTTGTATTTCTGTTATAATCCATTAGCAATTGTCTAACCCGCTTTTATTTCTTTTCCCTTTAAAATAAAAGAAATATAAATGATCTCTAATTAACATGCAGAGTAACATATGCACATCTACTTGTAACATCACCTGAAAGTTTTGCCATCATCCTCTTCCTTTTCATTTTCATCAAAGGTATCTTCCATCATTGAGGTGATGATTGTGGAAGTCAAACACATCTCTCCAGTAAGAATTTTCGTCTGGTCTTATCTTATTACTTAACTATATTTTAATCTTTTTTAGTGGTGAAATGATTTATAAATAGTTGTGAAATAATGAGCTAAGATGTTTTTTAAGTTTTGAAAAATGTGAGAGAAAATTTTAAATAAAAATATTGTCATAATATAATTTTTTAATATTATTTTTGTTTTGAAATTTAAAAAAATTGAATTATTTTTTGTATTTTGTTTTGAAAGTTTTAAAATTTTGTAATGATTAAATAATAATGAGATGAAAAATTTTAAAATCTAAAATTAAAAAGTGTTGTGTTTAAGGCCTAGTTTAGATAGCGAAAAGTGTTGAGAAGTATTGAAAAGTGTTGTGAATAGTTATGAGTAAAGATTGAAGTGAGTTTGTGGGTCCCATTGAAAGTGTTTTGAGTTGTTTGGATGTAAGAAGTATGTTGAGTTATTGACTTTTGGATAGGTAGTGGAAAAAGGTGTGGGTCCCATAAATATTATAGTGATTTTATAATAGTGATAAATATTATAATAATTTTATTTTTGTAATTTTATTTTAATTTATATTAAAATATTATAGTGATTTTATTTTTAATTTATATATAATAGTGATAAATATTATAGTATATTTTTTATATATATAATAGTGATAAAAATTATAGTGATTTTATTTTATTTTTATATTATAATAGTAATAAATATTATAGTTTTCTTTTCTTTTCCTCTCTCTCTCTCTCTCTCTCTCTCTCTCCTCTGGCCCGATCCCCTCCAAACGCCCGAAATGGGTTTCAGCCCAGCCCAGGCACCGTCGTGTGCCGCCCAACCTCACCGCCACCACCGGCGACTCCCCCTCACGCCGACAACTCCCCCAGCCACCACCAATGTCCCCCACGCGCGGCTCTCCCTCTCCCCTGCGCAACCCAATCGTAATGGGTTTCGGTTGTTAATCCTCCATTTGCGCCGCCGTACGTGGCCACCCAGCATCACCTCCACCACCGGTGACTTCCTCTCACGCCGGCGGCTCACCCAGCCACCACCGATCTCCCCCACGCGCAGCCAATTCTCTCCCATGCGGTAACCCAACCGAAATGGGTTTTACCCATTTTTGTGCATTTTTGCCGCCGTACGTGGCCACTGAAGCCACCACGAACCTTCTTCTCCCTCTCTGTCCCACCTCTCGCACGTGAGCTTGTGATAAATGTAGTTGATGGATCTATTTTTGGAAAAGAATGTGTGAGAAGGGTGAGAAGAGAGAGCGTCCGAGAAGTGCTTCTAAGAGTGTCTCTGGTCGTACGCGAAACTATGTTTGAATGTAAAAGACACTTCACCCGTACAAAGTCTCCTGAAAGTATCTGAGGAGACTTGGACACCCAAACACAGCCTAAATGATGTTCAGATGTTAAAATAAAATAAGATACGATTTCTCACATCATTTCAACATCCAAACAAGGTGTAAATCTAGACCACTAACAAGGGTCACGGAGTATTTATCGAGTCACAACAAAATCTTTGAGTTACAATAAGATATATAAGACTTACAAATTTCCAAAATTCAAAGCTTGGTTATCTCTTTGCTGGGTTTGGATTCAAAGATTGTTTTAATTCATCTCAACTTATTTCATATAATCATTACAATTTTTTCAAATTTTTACATAAAATATAATAAACAATTCAACTTTTTCAAATTTCAAAACAATAATAATATTAAAAAATAATATTCTAACAATATTTTATTCAATTTTTAATTTTCATTTCACCTCAGCTCACTATCCAAACATCACTCTTAATATGCTCAATCAATTTAGGATAGGATTTTTCTTCGTGTTCATACAGGTTCCGGTCCCGAAAGCTGGGTGTTCAAGCTGCCTAGAAACCTGGGTATACAGGGACTGGAACCCGAGTTTCAAACATGGGCTAGAACCCGGGCCGGGTTGTATTGGGTTTACAACTAGGTACCTGATTTTTTTTTTTCATTACAATTATAATATTGAAGGGACTGGCCCATCACAATGATTTGGCAAGCAACGTAGATTTTGGTTGCCTTTGTTGTCTTTTATTTTTTACATGTAGTCTGTATGTTCTTTTAATATTGAGCCAGTATGTTCGACATTTGGCTGGAAATGTTATTAGCTTTGTTTCAAAGTTTTTAGCAGCATTTGTAAGTTACAATTTGTAGTTGTAAAAATTTAGTTCATGCACCTTGTACTGTTCATTATCTTCATGGCTATGTATGTTTTACAGGAAGGTGAATGGGATAGACTCGTCCATTTCTTATGCGTTTGCATGGAATTGGCCATCACCAATGCACTATCGTATCCTTTTGTAACATCAACGATAGAAGTTGAACACTCAAATCATGATTCATCAAACTTATGTACTGCTGTAAAGCCTAGACTGAAAAAGGCTGACTTGTCTAAATTTGTCTACAGTGATTGGCATTATTCAAGTTCTACGTAATATCTTGAAGTATTTGAAACAAGATGTTGATGATCACCTTCTTGAGGTGTTTTTAGCTTCATAAGCCATAAGGTTTGTTTTGTCCATGTGTATATAGTCTGCATTTTTACAAACATATCTATTTCACTAAGTCTGAAATAAACAAGTAAACAAAAGTCGAATTTTATGGTATAGTGAATACCATATCAAGCTGATAAGAGAAACAACGTGTTACATATACCAATAAACTCATAAAAAGAAAAATAAAAATAAAACATGTGTAAACTACATAAAAGATCTACAAAATTGAATGTGTACAATATTATGATTGTAATGGAAAAAAAAAAAGGGTACCGGGGTGTACTCGGGTTTTGCAACTCGGGTTTCGGCGTGGATTTGTTCTGGACCGGACCTAGAACTAGAATCCGATTTTCAGGATTTCGGATCGAGCCAGAAAAAAACTTCGGCTTGGATGAACAGCCCTAATGTTTTATATTACACAGTTTTGATTTTGAGCAAGATCAAGCAAATTAAAGGAACCAATAGTTTGAAGGAAAATGATAAGGTGTACACTAAATATATATTTCAAATACGAAAGTTTTATACACCACATTATCATCTCACTTTCATCTTATTAGATAAGATGTATGTAAAGGACGTGTTTCACGCCACCAACCACACGAATCACCTGCAACAAATGAAAGGGCGGCCTTGGTTGTCATGTGGAGTCTCCGATGCCAAAGTCAGTATAGTAGTATGAGAATAAATGTATATAAAGAAGAAGTAAATCAAGTTTTGTTCCAGTCCTCCATTTGTTACCTCTTATAGGCTATTTATAGAGATTGTTCCTTGGAATGATAGAGTCCAATTTGCATTGTGAAATATTTTCCTTTTAAGAGTGTGAGTCCATTTCCTGTTAGAAGTGTGAGTCCATTTCTTTGTTGGGAGTTTGTGTCTATCTCTTTTTAGGAGTCTGAATCTATCTCTTGTTAGGAGTCTGAGTCATCTTCTTGGCTTTATCTCTTAGTTAAAATTGTGGAGCTCAAATATCTCTTTCAATTACCCAGCTAATTTTATTTGTGCTGGCACATGAAAAATTAAATACTTTGCATTTTCTGTACTTGTCTTTCACCCCGTTGGCTCGTGAGCACCTGTTTACTTTTATTTTTTTCCTACCCCGCCGAGGATCCATGCTAGTTAGTGCGTGTGGGTGTTTTCACTTCCTTTTGGTTAGCTAATAGTTGGTTGCACTGTGAATGAGGCTCGACTTTTTGGTTGACTTGGGAATATTCAAGTCAACCGTGATGGAGGTAACCTGCAGAAAAAGTAATTATGATAGCTGTGAAGCCTTAGAAGGCCTTGAGAATCTTCAAGTCAATAATCTACAAAATAAATTTAGAAAATTGGTCACTGGTTTCCTATTCGGTCTTTGGTTTGTTGTCGGTTATTGGTTTTATGTTTATTTCATTCTAAGCGGTGAAGGGCTCAACTTGGAGAGATAGACGAGAGATGTACTCGACCACAATAGGTGTGAGCGCGGAGCTCAATTTTGAGTTTGTTTGTTTGTGTGAATGTTTGCCTGAGAGACTGTTTATTGTCGAGGAAGAGTGATTGTTTTTGTTTGTTGGTTGTAGCTGCCCCTTGGTGTATATTTCTGTTGGTGTTATCGTTTTGTAATTTATTTGTAGTAACCTGCACTTAAGTGGTCAAGGAGTTCGTCGACTCCCTGAATCCATCTTAGGCGGTTGTTGAGCCCGTCGGCTTGTTCCCGAAGGTAACCCGCTTGAAGCTGTTGTAGATCTCGGTGGCTCGTTCCCGAAAGATAACAGCATGGCACCACAAGCTGCTAAGGCTTATTTTTGGTATTTAGGGATGGCGTGGTCTGATGACCTCCGCGCCCTTTTGTTCGAAGATCTTTTGGAGGAGGTCGGGCGGTCCCTGACCCTTCCCACCTGTTAGCTTGTACCACGTCTTGAGAAGTTCTCACAAAAAACAAAACAGGTAAGTGTAATACAAATTACAAGTTTGAGGTTTGTGAACCTAAGCTACCTCGCTAAAGTGTGGTGAATGTTGGTGATACATGGGCAAGCCGGGCAATGACAGTACCACATATGCTTTCCACAGAGACCTTGGTCTGGTTTTATGGTAAAAATGTCGATTTTGTTACTTGCAGAGAGGCGCTGGTCTTGTTGCTGAATGGGTCATTGGGTTCTTTGATTGCCACACCCTTCTTGATTTCTGAGTGGGTCGCGAGGTGCTTTGACCTCCACGCCCCTCTTAATTGCTCCTCATCCTGAGCCATCCCGCTAATGTGTGGTGCAGGCTGGTGATACACGGGCGATGCCCGTTGGCCACCATGCTTTCGCAATAATGAGGACATGGGACGCCAGTGATACCGAATTGTCTATTCTGATGATAACAAGTTAAGATGAAAAACAATGCTTGAGAGGAGAGGCAGCCGATGTTTCACGCCACATAGGTGATTTCCAGCGAAATATATTCCCAAGATGTATAGACACTAAGTCTTTGTGGAACCTCGATGAATTTTGTGGGAAAATCTTCAAAAAAAAACCGAATTTTTAGTAAAAATAGCAAGTTTGAAAGAGGCGAACTCGAGTAATTTGTCCTGATTGAGATCATTTGCTACTAAAACAATTTTTGCGCAGGAAAATGTTCATCCTTGAGTGCTCTTGAAAATTATACTGTCTTTGGATATTTTTGGTCATTCGCTGATTTCGATTGCTCTTGATCTAAACTCTTTGTCGCCGAGGTTGGTTGTTTGCCACTTTTACTCGCCGTTTGCATGGTCTTGCTTTTGAGTTGTCACCCGCCTAAAGGCGTCAGTCTAGTTTGCCCAAGGCATTGGTGTGGTTGCTCGCCCAAGAAGCTAGCCTTGCCGCTCACTAAGGTGCTGCATGTACGCAGTTAACCATCAGGATATATGATCTGTACTTGTGCAAATCTGGTGAATCTGCACTTGTTATGAACTTTCTGTCGGTGATACGAATGAGTCTTTTCGGTACGTTCACGTTGGGGGTGAGCAACGTTTACATGGTCTAGGATGTTCTTGTCAGTTACAGGAGATCCAGAGTTTTCTGACATTCCCTCTAGGCAACGCCACCACAAGCAGCTCTAGGCGACTAGAGCTCACAACGTGCAACAACGTTGGTATTGATCTCCTGTGGCATGAGGTTTCCATGCAGATTTGTGGCGAGGAGCGCTGGCAAACTCCTTGTTAGTTGAGCAAGCTACCCGTAGTGCGCACTGGCGAGCACAGCGAGGGGCTTTGGTGAGTAGCATTGTGAGGTGTCTTAGACTTCCTTGCCGGTGACATAAATATCCGGCGAAGCAGGTGGTGGTGAGTTGGTTCCCTTAGGTTGCTCGTCGTCGTGCTCCTAGTGTTCGCACGGTGCAAAGCCTTCATGGTTGTGATGCTGCGGCAACTACAGGTTGAGAGGAAAGTCCCTAACATGCACAGTGTGGATAACGGCAATGTGCATGGCGAGTGATAGTTGGTGCCGAGTGGTCTCCTTTGGTGCGCACGGGCGAGAACGGCAATGGGAGGAGCAGTTGGCGCCGAGTGGTCTCTCTTGGTGCCCACGGGCGAGAACGCCGAGGCGAGGAGCCGTTACAGCGGAGTGGTCTCTCTTGGTGCGCATGGGCGAGAACGGCAAGGCGAGGAGCAGTTGGCGCCTAGTGGTCTCTCTTGGTGTGCATCGGCGAGAATGGCAAGGCGAGGAGCCGTTGGCGTCGAGTGGTCTCTCTTGGCATGCACGGGACAGAACCGCAAGGTGAGGAGTAGTTGGCACCGAGTGGGTGGTGACCTTCTAGCTGGTGACAGAAAACTCCGACTGGTCAGTTGCCGATAGCGATGGCTTCACTCCTTCATGATTTCTCGACCTTCCATGGCAACAAGGAAACGGCAAGAAACTTCTACTAGTGACTTCGTCTGGCTAGCTAGTTAGGAGGTCGAACTTGCATGGCGCCACACAGAGAGGTGGCAGGCAGCATGCTGCCATGCATGGTGATCATCGTAGGGGGCCATGCACATTACGGGCTAGTGCATGGCATCCGTCGTGGACGCACGCCATGCTGTGTTAATGGTTGCGAGAGCCACCATGGCGCCCACAGAGGATACCAGAGGTTCACGGTATTGCCATGGACGGCTCCACGAGCTCATGGATGGGCTGGGCTGGCGAACACGTTTTTGGTGTTTGCGTTGGGGAGCTCCTACAGCAAGCTTTCGGTGATGGCGGTGATCTAAAAATGGCAATGGCAAAAAGTGTTGTGGTCTGAAACAATTTTGTCGGCAATAGAGGGCGCTGGGTTCGCGGTGTGGCCATGGGCGGCTCTACGAGCTCACTGATGGGCTGGGCTAGCGAACACGTTGTGGTGTTGGCATTGATTTCTCTTCCTGCAACGTCGTGGCCTGTGTGGTTCGCTCCCTGCGTTGAGGAAACACCCTACTGAAGACAGAAACTACCAGAGGTGAGGGTAGAGGCTTGTAGCTGCCCTGCCAGCTCACTGACGGCTGGTTTACAGACCTTCATGGTGGTCGACGACATGCTTCCTTTGCACACACCGCGGCAGACGTGAGTGGCTCCCTGGTGGAGGAAATAACCCGCCGATGATAGATAGCCCTGGTAGTTTCGGTGACTACCAGTGACGTCTCTGCCAATTCATGGACACTAATACGTGGGCCTTCAGCAGCTGGCGGTCTCTTATCGCAGTGCACATAGCACTTTAATTCGGTGAGTTACCGGTGGAAGTATCCACCGTCGTTGTATCTCCGACGTCGTCGCATCACGGTGTATTACCGACCGGTTAATGGTGTGCACAGGTTCTACCAAGTGATGGAACTAGGTGCCCGTCGTGCTTCCCCTATGTGCTTGTGCATGACGCATGCGTAATGCATGTTGTACATGCCCAGTTGCATACTGCCCGTGCAGTATGCTTCCCATGTTCTTTCTCCTCCTTTTTTTTTTTGTTAACCATTCACTGCAGTGTTAGGAAAATAAGAGACGATCTTTTGAGTTGCGAAATTTCCCTACATACTCTCCTTTCTAGCATTAAGAAATCGCAGTTTGCGTGTGATTGCGTAGTAGTTGGCATGTGAAAATCATGTTGAAGTCTGTAAATATCTTATAGACAGCGCCACTGTAAAGGACGTGTTTCACGCCGCCAACCACACGAATCACCTGCAACAAATGAAGGAGCGGCCTTGGTTGCCTTGTGGAGTCTCCGATGCTAAAATCAGTATAGTAATATGATAATAAATGTATATAAAGTAGAAGTGAATCAAGTTTAGTTTCAGTCCTCCATTTGTTACCTTTTGTAGGTTATTTATAGAGGTTGCTCCTTAGAATGATAGAGTCTAATTTGCATTGTGAAACCTTTTTCTTTTAGGAGTGTGGGTCAATTTTCTGTTATGAGTGTGAGTCTATCTCTTCGTTGGGAGTCTGTGACCATCTCTTATTAGGAGTCTGAGTCATCTTACTTTATCTCTTGAGTAAAATTGTAGAGCTCAAATATCTCTTATAATATGGTATATTTATTATAATTAAATAAGATGTATTTTTATTATTTACTAGTGATAAATATACTATATCTTACTTAATAAGATAAAAATAAAATAAAAATATCCTCAATAACATCACTCTTTTATTCAAATTTAACTAAACCGAAATTAGGCTCTTTTTTTTCATGAATACTTAGCGGCGAATCTTAGCATAACCTCAATTTCTGCGAAATTAGTCTTTAACAAACTTCGATGTACCGAACTCACGCGCTTGGCGGACTCATTGCCCCACCTTCCAAGCCACTCGAATCCTTTGACTTGACCCGCTCATAAAGGTTAAGATCAGTGACAGCACGCGTAGCAGAGGACCGTGGCAAATGCCAGGACCTCAAAAGCGCACAGACAAAGATAGAAACTTTCCGTAAAATTAAACTAAATTACAAAAATAACAACAGATTAGGTGATTTGCACCGAAACAATGATGCGCACGACACGGCTTGTCAGGGCGGACGCGTCGAGCGCAAGACATGGGCACGTGTCCTGAGTCTAGTGGATGTACCCACCGAGTGGTCACAAACTGCCGGTCCAAAAAGCTCGATTCAAAAGGCTGCCTAGGAATATGAGAGAGAAAATGAATAAAAGAAATAAAGATGGCGGATAATACTGACAACAATTGTACCAAAGAAATGGTCGTCGGCTATACCGCTTACTACCATGCCCAAATCGTACAAAGGAGCGTGTGAAGCACGCTATAAAAGTTTCAAAGAGACCAAGCATATGGGCATCGATCCAGAAGTTGAACATTTCAAAGGGATAGTGAACTACACGCTCAAAACAAAGAGCGTCAGCACCATGCTACAAAAAGATGAGCCGTAAGAACGGCCCCGTTAGGCAAAAAGCCGGCACGCATCAACACCTCCCGCTTGCCCCGAAATTCCCGTGTGACACGTAACCCCCCGACAGCATCATCATAAGTCTCACCCCCAACTCTCATAGGTGCCTGTCGTTGGGCGGCGCCTCTTTCTCAGTCAAATCCCTCGTTGACTGTACCCCTGAATTTCACTCTCTCTCTCTCTCTCTCTGGTGTTTCTTTTTTAAATTGATTTATGAAATTACATTATTGGCCTCTAAATTTGTATATAAGCACCCATCCCCACCCTTCTTCTCCACCATAACCAAAAGGCGAACTCACCATCTCCACGACGCAGGATCACGTTATTCTGATTTTCCCACCTTTCTGCTTGAATAATTAACCTGAATGGCTATCAAAGTGAAAGAAAGCCTTGGAGTGAGAAAGGGAAGCAATATTGGAAAGGCTACTGCCGATGACAAAGAGATGCATTACAGGGGAGTAAGGAAGAGACCGTGGGGCCGCTACGCCGCAGAAATCCGAGACCCCGGCAAGAAGAGCCGGGTCTGGCTCGGCACCTTCGACACGGCCGAGGAAGCAGCGCGTGCCTACGACGCTGCGGCCAGAGATTTCCGCGGTTCCAAGGCCAAGACCAACTTCCCATCGCCGAATGATTGCTCTCCCACCGACCGGAGCCCTAGCCAGAGCAGCACCGTTGAGTCAGCGAGTCCAAAAGCCGAGGCGCGTGGCGTATCCCTACTGCAAGAGATGGGCGGTGGCAATGGTTTTCTGGGTCGAACTGTTGCGGCTCCGTTCCCGTTTCTTAATCAGCGGGCGTATGTTGGGGGAGTGGTAGGTAGTTTCCCACACGTGAGTCCGGTTTTGTTTGTGGACGCGCTCGGTCGGCCTGAGTTTGTGACTCAGACCTACCCTGTCCGTTTCGATCCAGCGGCGGTTGATTTCAATTTAGGGATGGGAAGTGGGGTCCAGAGCGAGTCAGATTCATCGTCGGTCGTCGACTGCAAGCCGAGAGCGAGAAAAGAACTCAATCTTGATCTTAATCTTGCACCTCCGGTGGACGCTTAATCTTTTGTTTTTTCTTGTTAATTATAGAACTCCTCCCTCCTCCAATGTAATTAAGGGATCGAGTTAATTAGGAACCTAATTATGGTTAACCCTTTTTTTTGCAAGAGAACCGATCAGAATCTCCTACTTGTTTCTCTTGACAATCACGTTGGTGTAATTTTTGCATCATTTGGGACGAGAAGTAGTCCTTGTGAACGTAATATGCATTAATTTTATGAAAATATTATTTTTATTAACAATTTTATTTATGTAATTATAATACGTAGTTAATGTTATATGAAAAGTTATAAAATTTGAATTAAAAGGAATTGATAAAATTAATCTTATATATAAAATTATAAATAAATATAAAACTATTTTAATTATTAATATTTAAAACGAGAGCACTTTCGATTTTCATTTGAATCTTAAATATATGACAAGGTATAAATAATATTGAATTGAAATGGATATTGATACGATGATATTAACTTGTGTATCTATGAATTACGGATTTAATGGTACGATGATTTGAAATTGATGTAAACGTTCAAATTCTGGCCTTTCCTAATTTTCGCGTACTTCGAACAAAACCAGAGAATGTGTGGATAGAACAGACTCTTGTAATGACCCATTCAAAGCCATTCTTTCTTCCTTCTTTTATTTTCATTTTTTATTTTTTATTTTTTTTATTGTTATGTATCGATCTATTTATTCACTCTATACTTATAATTTTTTTTATATAACATAAGAATATTTTTTTATAATATATGCGACATATACAGATTTTTTAATGATTAATAGAAATTTTTTTTAGAAAAAAAAAAATTGTCCGAAATTTATTTTGGATAAGTGAATGGATTATGAAAAAAGAGCATTGCTTTGCATCATCCTACACACTATACATTAAATTATTTTTTTTTAAATTTTTTTTATTTTAATCTTCTTGAAATATTTATATTTTTTTATTCATCATCCATATAACACATATTTAATAAGAGAAACAAATAAAAAAAATAAAAAAAAGTTATGGTGTGTAGTGTATAGGTTGATGTAAAGATTAATTTATGAAAAAATATATGCATAAGCCTACACACCACATATTATAATTTTTTTATTTTTTTTATTTGTTTCTCATGTGTATTATATGGATGATGAATAAAAAAATATAAATATTTCAAGAAGACTAAAATAAATAAAAATTGAAAAAAAATTAAAAGAAATAAAAAATAATTTAATGTGTGGTGTGTAGATTTATGCATAGTAATACTCAATGGATTATGAATTAATCTTTGAATCAGTCTATACACTTCACACTATAATTTTTTTTATTTTTTTTATTTATTTCTCTTATTAAACGTGTATTATATGGATGATAAATAAAAAAATATAAATATTTTAAGAAGAGTAAAATAAAAAAAATTAAAAAAAATTTTAAAAAAAATAAAAAATGTAGACTTATGCATACAAACAGTCAACGGAATGCGTTGCGTCCCGCACACACCGGCTGTAGTACAGAGGGTGCAGTGGCCAGCAGATCACGAGTGAAGTGCAGGGTCTTACGTAACGTAAGTGGGCCCAGCAAAAAGAATTCCGTGTTGACGGAGTGCATGTCGTACTCGTTTTCGACGCCACGTGTACCTTTTGCCGTCCTCCGACTCCTCCCTCCCTTTTTCGTTAATTTCGTTTTCTTCTGTAAAAAAAAGGAAGAAATTTGGGAGCGGTGCGGGTTCCTTCCGGGTAGGTGATAGGAAGCGTCATTGAGTCCCACGTGGTGGGATCCTAATGGCTTTTTGGGCTTTTTGAAAGAGGTGCCGTCGCTGCCGCTTTTGGTGGGCCCCTCTTATGCGTCGGCTGATTCGATCTATGGAGGAGATTTCGCTGTCTACCCTATTTTCTTTCTTGGAAAATGACAGCTACACGGTGGAGCCTACACCGATGTCATTTGTATGTGAGTTTTTATACGGGTCAGCCTACTGTAGGGTGCACACTTTGCACACCCTACATGGCTGCGCTTCTACCGTTCATTTTTTTTTTTTTTTATCCGTTCTGTTTTCCCCCCC
>QEOT01009491.1:20438-98357 GCA_003123785.1 Pterocarya stenoptera
TAGAGGGAGCAGAAGAAACGTGAAATGAGAGGGAGTGTTTTGTTGGGAGGTTTTTTTTGTCATTTTCCTTTGACACGTAAGGTGTGTCTCGGCTGATCCGAAACAGTAGGCTGATATAAAGATTTATTCTTTGTGTTAATAGTTTTTTTATTTTAATATTTGTATTTATTTATTTATATATATATTTTTTTAAAAATACACAAAAAAATGAATTAAAAAACAAAAAAACAAACAGAGTACACGACTCCGTACCCATTTCGATACCAAGTATCGGTGGCAGTACCCACTACCCGGAGTCCCGTCTTCATTCTTCCATAGGTTTTCAGTCGGATCATCTATATTATTTAAATAATAAAATTTGATTGATAAATCACCTATATCTTTGAGATTAAGAAATATTTATTTTTTATGAAATGTTTATGATTATTAGTATTGATAGCTATCTTCTTTAAAACGTAGAAGCTGATATCTAAAATTTATGCTCAAAATTAAATTATACTAAAAAAATATTTTATTAGATTTGCTCTCTACACTATACGAGAATAAAATTTTAAAAAAAAATTAATTTACAAGAAAATTGATTTTTTTTTTTTATAAAATATGTGATTTTGTTCCTATAATAGTTATAAAATAAATATATTTAAAAAAAATGAATTATACCATATCAATAGTGGAAAATATATCAGTCGCACGATTTAAAAGTAAAAAGTTCTATTATATGATTTTGTTAGGATAATAGTTACAAAATAAATAAATAAATAGAATATTTCTTTTTATATACATATATACTTACGTTGTATTTTGCAACCATATCGTTCGATGTAAGTATTGCTCGAAGTCAAGGGTAGCAAATTGTGTTCGCATGCCATATTTGTCTCATGTCATGTGATATATATTATATTATATAGACTAATTTGAACACGACCTGTTTAGTCTAACGGATCAGACTTTCAAACTCAAACACAACTAATTAAAATAACGAGTATACACGACACGACTCGTTGTCTTGTTATTAATTACTTATAACTGGATTGATACGATCCGACTTGTTTGAACTAATCCGAATAATTCATTTGACTTGATTAATGTAATTTTATATAAAAGTTAAAATCACAATATCTTCAAAAATTATTAAATTAACTAATAATGAAAAATATTAATATTTCCATATTTTCAAAATATAATAAATCAATATTACAATCTAAAAAATAAAAACAAAAATCAAAATTAAAATCCGATGTTACAATTAGGATTAGGATAATTTGGTTCTCAGGTTTTAAAGAGGATATAAATGTGCTTGCTAGTAAAAATCTTAATAGGTCACTAATGGATTAAACGGGTTGATTCGTTAGTAATCTATTTATAAAGCTAGAGCCACCGCTAGGGGCTCCTATTAGGCTCTTTTATGTTTTTTTATTTTTTGGTTTTTTTTTACATAGATTTTTTAACACTTTTAAATATTTTTAAAAAATAATAAAAAAATTTACAATATCTTTAAAAAACAAATCTTTAATCACGAAATAAAAAAAATAAAAACTAAAAATTTCAACGGGAGCACCCAGCAAAAGCTCCAGTAGGAAGACTAATATTTTTTTTTTACTACGTGATTAAGGAAGTATTTTTTTAATGATGTTATAATTTTTTTTTAATTTTTTAAAAATATTAAAAAAATCTATATAAAAAAGGAACAAAACAAAAACACATAAAAAGCCTAGCCAACAGTGGCTATAGCATTATTCATTTATAAATTATGTCTTAACAGTTAATCCGTTTTAATCCAGACTAATTAAAAATAACTTATTATATTCGTATTGGACTAGCATTTCTATAGACAATAGTTCAGCGTTTTTTCTTTTTTGAAAAATATGCGGGTTCTACCGTTATTCAGTAAAATTATCACAGTATCAGAATTTTTTTTTTTTTCATAAAAAATGTGAAACTTACCTATTTATAAATTAATTTTCTACAATTATACTGATGGCAAAACAGAAAATAAAAAATTTAATGTGGATGTTAGTCGATGTTAAGATTTTGACCGATTTATAAATGTTTCATCTCATTTAATTATTATAATTTTTTATATAAAATATAATAAATAATTTAATATTTTTAAAATTTTTTAAATTTAAATTTAAATTTTTAAAATTTTTAAATAATAATAATATTAAAAAATAACATTTTTAAAAAAAATTTCTCTTTTATTTAAAATTATTTAATCTCATCATCTAAATCAACCCTTACTTTGTTATTTTCTAGTATGTTTAGATTGTATTTAGATGTTGAATTAAATTGAGTTAAATTAAATTAAAATGATAAAATATTATTAGAATATTATTTTTTAATATTATTATTATTTAAAATTTAAAAAAATTAAATTATTTATTATATTTTATATTAAAATTTTAAAAAATTATAATAATAAATTAAGATGAATTGAATTCATTCGATCCGAAGATTATTGCCAAACGAAACTGTTGATGATTACTTTAGTCTACACGAGCGCCAGAAACGCGTGGAAAACGAACTATGGGGGCGGTGGGCAACTGCAGCCTGCAGGTCCGCAGCACGTGTACGGATGCGTATTGTCCACGAGAAACGAGACGAAGGGCCAGGTATGCAAGCTACTGCCGCCGCCCTGGTTGGCGTGGAATCTTGGATAAACCGCTTCGTTAGTTGTGCGGTTTGGGCCCTACCAGTCGGGGTGATCAGACGCCACGTGTAATAAGCTATTAATAGCAAACCGTCAGAAGCTCCAAACGTTGACTGCAATGGCGGCCAGCCAGCCGCACCTTTAATGTATAAGCGGTAGAAGGAAGCATCTAATTTGTTAGAGAAATAATAAAGGGGTTTTGGTACATAATCTTTTATTATTTATCAACGCTCTATATTCTATATTTTTTAATATATATTTTTTAATATTTTTAAATTATTTTTTAAAATTATTTTAAATTTTTTATTCATTATTTATATAAAAAATATTTGATAAAAAAAATTAAAAAAATAAAAATAAAATAAAATATAGAGTGTAGTAAATAATAAAAAATTATGAAAATTATTTAATAATAAAGTTATCACTTATTGTGCTTAATAAAATAAAATGTAGAGTGTAGTAAATAATAAAAAATTATGAAAATTATTTAATAATAAAGTTATGACTTATTGTGGTTTGCATTCACGTATAAGTTGAGATAGTGTAGATAATAAAATAAAATATTATTAAAATATTATTTTTAATATTATTATTTTAAAATTTAAAAAATTTAATATATTTTATGTAAAAATTTAAAAAATTTATAACGATGAAAAGAAATAAACTCAATTTAAATTTATTTTAAATTACCTTAATAATATATAATTATCTAATAAAATAATATTATTTTTATTTTTATTTTTGATTTGATGTGTTTAAATTTAACAATTGATGGAAAATGTTATTTATAATTATAATTTTTATTCCAGTAAAAATACATGCTAACCTGTTTATTGTTGATATGATAAAAAATTTATAACTAAAACTTCGAATTAAAAAAAATGATCAAATGAATCTTTTATTCAATATGTATAATATTGTGAGTAAAGTTGTAATGGATCATTCTTTAGGGCCCGAGTGTATACCGAAATATTCCGATATGCATTTCATCTTTTGTTTTCGTCGGTGCACATCATCGATTCACTTAACATTCTCGAGTATAAGTACACCTAGCACTTTTATTTTATTTTCACTTTTTATTTTTTGAATACTTGAAGGGGAAGCAGGCATTGATGTTTATCAACAGTAGATGTGCTCTTTTAATACGTCCGCCCTATCATAAATGTAATTTATAAAGCGATATGACAAGATTAATATAGTTGTGTTGTTCTAAAAATATCTATAAATGCACATAATCGTTATTAGTAAAATGTTTTAAAAGAAAACCGATGTCGAACCCATTGAGAATAATTATTGAGTACTGAAATTTACTAAATTAATTACCATTTATAAAATCGAAATTTGAAGAATGAACTATCTAAATTAAACATATGAAAATAATATTAAAATTAAGATTTTAAAGATAATAAGAATAGATATAGATTGTTTGATTTTACCTAGTAAATTCCACACAATTTATTCTTCCTTGTTACAGAATTCCAATTATTCCAAGTTGATGACAAAAATTTCTTAACTATTCAATATTTTCTCTTGAATAATACTAAAAATATCTCTAACTAATATAACTCCATACCTCTAAATGAATTTAATTAATTGGAGACACATTAAGTTCTTTGAATTTTTTTTGAAAATCACACTAATCTCAGTAAAATATCTATACTTTTGCTCAACTAATGGTGCTTAATCATAGAGCTTTAATTACAAATCACCTCTCAGTCTCAATGTGATTCAATAGATTGAACAATAATGAGTTAGAAATTGCAAGTATTAAGAACAAGAAATAAACACTTAATCATGAAAATATTGAAAATAAAATAACTTGAAATATAAATTGTGTAGTCAATGCTAGACTACATCAAAGTTCAAGAAAATAAAATTATTTCATAATGAAATTGAAAAGAAAAAAAATAAAACTAGTGTTCTTCATTGGAGTCAGTTGATGAAGCATCTAGGGGAGCAGAGGCTAGAGCCATGTACGCTAAATATAACTGGTCTCCTCGCCTATCGAGAGGAAAGACTCTCGACTAAGATGGTAGAACCCTCTCGCCAACCTACTGAGCGGTAAAATTACTCGCTTTTTGTCTTGTTGTTGTCCATGATGTCGTTTGGTTGGTCTTTAAAGGTCGGTTAGACTAATAGCCCAATCTAACCGCATAGAGCCTTATCGCCAAGTCTTCGTGCCAAGCTTTCATGCCTTCTGGTTACGAGTCTCATCGCCTACCAAGAGGTAAGTCTTCTAGTTCTCGCATTTGGATGAGAAAAATCTCTTTGCTGCCCACGAGACAAGCCTCTCATCGGTCTGAATCCGTAGTTTCTTCTTTTGTACCAAAATGCTCTCTTTTGTACTAAATTTTTTCATTCCTTCAAATTTAAGAAAATAAAGAAAAATATATAGAAATAAAATAAAATCAATAGTTTTAAAGGAAATATGACACTTTTTATAAATAAAAAAATAATAAAAATCACACTTATCACATTGTTCTGTATAATATGCGTCATGCATAAACCTATAAAACTGAAAATTATTATACCGAAAATCTTTTATCTTCGACCTAAATCTGACCCTTAACATGGATAAAAATCAAACATTTGACATAATCGGGAGGAAATTAAAAACAAATAAATGTCGTCGTTTAAGGATGTAGAGGAGAAACGCTGCAGGGGAGGGAGGGAGGGAGGTTGACGGTCGTCATGGTAGTTGAGAGATGGGAAAATTCAATAGAAGAAGGGAAGAGGTCGGTCCTTTTCATTCTGATCGTGAGCTGAGAGTGCCCATAACTGACACGGCAATGCACACGTACGGATTCAGCTTTTTCCTCTTCTTGCAATACTAGAAAAGCAGCCTATTACTTGTGTTGTTAGCTCAATTACATGAAAGGCATCATTGTCATTGGGATGTGATGAATCATGACCCACCCCCTTGGTGTTTGAACTTTTCTCCAAAATATAACAGTTTTTTTATAAGGAAATAATACCTAAATTAGATCTTAGATATCGTAATTTTAAATGCAAAGATCGATCGTGATGTAGGATGCGGTGGTTTGCATTTGGATGGCGTAAAAGCCACTTCACATGACCGCATCCCAACCACAGATATATGTAGTACCTATCTAGAGACAGAAATGCTTGACAACTTTTATAGTTTTTAATAAAATGTTATTTTTTTAAAACAATTTATTTCAACTTTTTTACTTTTGATGGTTTCAACTTTGAAAATTTATAATAATAAAAGTTGTGTAAAAACTATAAAATAGTTGTGCACGTACGCGCGTATTATATTTTCCTTATAATCCAAAACAAAAATGATATGGGAACGGGCTCTTGTCCCTAAGAGCACTTCTAATAATTCTTGTAAAATATAAATTTTTTGTATAATATAAAGAAAATTGATCAAAAGTAACTTTCAATAGATTTTGTATCTTCTTCTTCATTTTATATTTTGTAATAGTAATTCTCTACAATTAGAGAATACTATTCATCTTCTAAAATATTTTTAATTATTTTCTCTCTCATTTGATAGTTGTTTGGTGTTATGAAATTCATTAAGATGAATAAAAAATATTAAAAAAATAACATTTAAATGATATGAAGAAAAAATAGAGAAGCTGATGTATGATATATTGTAAAAGTCAGTATATAAAATAGAAAAAGTAGGTTTTGATGATGTATTTTAAAGTAGGATAAAGAAGCTATTAGGAGTGCTCTAAGATTGCTCGATCTCAAACCAATAACATTGGAAGAAGCTATGCTACAATTCAAATCCTTATGTTGCTCTCTCTCTCTCTCTCTCTCTCTCTCTCTCTCTCTCTCTTTTTTTTTTTTTCCAAACATGTTTTCTAGATTGAGATTTCTCATTTGAAAACTCGATTGAAGTATGAGCAGGACAGAGCATGAGTTGTTACTTGAACATCCTAGAATGCTTAGTTGCCTTAGCATCTAGGTGACTGAATCACAATGGGATGACCAATACAGAATCCCATAGCTTATAATCATTATGGATAAAAAATAAAAGCAAGAATACCGACCCTTACCTTGACATATCAATATTTGGCCACCTTGCAAAGTCTAAGCTAGAGATCACAACAACATCCTTCTTTCCACTAGCAGCAGCAAACTCAGCCAAATCACAAAACATCAAGAATAAGCCACAATCAACAAGAATAAGCTAGAGAGATGCTAGTTAAAAAACGTATATGTAACACCCCGTATTTTAGTGTATTTTAATGAAGGATTATTTTAATTAATTTAATGATTGATTCTTTAGTTTTAGAATTTTGGGAGTTTTTAAAATATTATTTTATAATATTTTAAGTTGTGAAAATATTTTATTGGGCTTTCTTCTTGTTAATTATTATTTCAGATTTAAATTGATCTTTGATTTAAATTGGTTCGTTTATGGGTTTTAAAATTATTGTTGTTTTATTTAAAGCTTTTCACTACGTTTGATTTATTTTAATTAGTTTTGAGTTTATTTTGTTTTATTTAATTTTCTGGTTTAAAAATAATGTTTTGAGGATCAGTTGTGACTCGAAAGTGGTGAGGATTGGACCTCATTTCTTTTCTCCATCTTTTCTTTTTCCTCTTTCCTTTTTCTCTTCCTTTTCTTTTCTTTTTCTTCTTTTTCTCTCTCCTCCCATTCGGCCAGCCTCCCCCGCGTCTCTTCTCTCTCTTCTCTCTCACGTCCGAACGGACTTACCGCCGCTGCACCGCCTCCGGCTGGCCGTGGCCCTCACCGCCGGCACCACCGGCTTCCCCAGCTACCGGCGAGTTCACCCATAAATTTTCAGGCCGCCTAACGCTGCCGTTAGCCGCCGAGAGCCGTGCGAAGCCGTAGGCTTCTCCTCGCCGTTCCGCCGCCGTCCGGCCACCATTGGTCACCATTTCTTCATCACTTCTTTACCGGCCCAATACCAAGCTTTTCCACCCAAACCCAGCTCCGATCCGTCGCCGGAGCTGCCCGTGCGAGCTCCACTTCCGATTTTCTATTCTCGGCCTTAAACCACCATTTCGACCGCCACCTAAGGCCAACTTTCACTACCATTAGCTTCACCGACCTCAATAGGCCCTACCCTATCAATTTCAAGTCTTCGTTTGACTCCGTGCAAATTTAGATTTACAGTGTATTCGGCCACAATGTTTTTACACTGTGGAGTTGCTGATTTGGTGCTTCCAGTTCCTCCGTGATCCTCCTAAAATTATTATCAACCGCTGTAAGTATTTCTCTAAAAGACTTTTAAGACTTTAATATATTTTTGCACTAACTTGTTTTATAAACTGTGAATTGGTTATCTGGTTGTGTTGATAACTGTTGGTTGTTGATTTCATGGCATTGTGCACGCATGCGTGGGTGTGTGTGTGTTTTAAGGAATTATATTTAAGGCTTTTTGGGTACGTGTGTATCACCCCCNATGGTGCATACGGTTAAAATTGAAATTAAAGGAATTATTCCTGGATTTATTAATTTGTGCCAAATGGTGTTTTTGGCGTGAGTGAAAAAATTATGTTTTTCGAGAAATGTGTTTTCTCGGATTTTACGCTTGGGTCATCATATGCATGCATAGCGTTGGTTGTTTAAATATATTTATGGTCTTTGAGCTTTTGGGTTTTACTTACCTGCGGTTCCATTTTGTGGGACTGTAGTTTTTTTTGTTGTAGCTTTTGAGGAGGCTGAGCCCGAGGATGCGGCTCTGCCTGATGAGTTGGGACATTGGTTATATTCGTGTATTTGAAGATTATTGCTGCTTTTACCTATTGTATTTTATTTGATTTGATGTTGTTTTGTAAACAAAATTGTATTATGTTGACATGTGGATTTTCAGTACTCTGATATTGTATCAAACTCTGGTACTTAGTTATTTGACTTAACCGTTCCGCTGTGTATTTTATTGTACACGTGTTGCATTGCACACACTCAGCACATGTCGATGGGGTGCGTGACCGCGTTGTCATCATCCCGGGTGTCTCGATTTCTGTGTGTGTCCGTACATGGAAGTTGGGGGCGCCACAGTATAGGGTTACTAGAGTGAGTTCAATGATATGCCATCCACAATTAATCATTACTCCTAATAGTTAGTTGTCCCTTATTAGAAAAAGACTCATTTGTCAACAATTTAGCTCTTGGGTCGGGTGGAATAAAATTAGAAGAGGAACAACTTCAAGGGGCTGCCTTGTCATCAAAACAGGACATACACATGAGTTTAAGCTTATTGGACAGCTTACATACACAATTAATCATCTACTCCTAATACCAACCTATGCTATAAATCTAGTGACACAAGTGTAATAATTAGCTTAGTTAACATACACTATTTAATTAAACATAACATAGAGAATAACAAGAATAACCCATTAAGTAAACTTAAAAATCTTTAAACACTAAAGTTTATAGATTAATCATTTAATACCTTTTAAAAGCAAATTTATAGGATTTCATACAACCACAATAAATCTGTAAAACCGAACACCTCTAGCATCCTAAAACAGAACACATAGTACAACCTCAAAACAGAACACACGGTACCAACATACATACACAGAAAGATACTAAAGTCACCTATGGTTAAACTAAGCTCATTAGCAAAACATATAATATAGTAAAACAGTTCTATCATCATTCAATTAGGACCAAAACAGAGCATCTTTAATATTTTACAACATAGAAAAATAAACACAACCCAAGACACAAGTTTTCCATCACAAAAGAATTCGGTAGGCTTCAAAATAATACGCAAATCAAATGAAGTCAAGTTAGGGTTTTTATCTTGGTTCTTAGCTCCTTCTCAAGATGTAAAATGGAGGACCAAATAATGCTATAGGCGTGTAGAGGAAAGAACACAAGTGATTGCACTAAAATACCCCAAACCGAAACATCAATGGGTAAGCTTACTTAAAGAAATCAAAACCCATTCGAAACCATAATAGAAAGTGAGTCAAAATGATCTTACCTTCAAGGTTTTCCCTTTGGAAAGATAAGAATAAGACCTTAAATCAAACTTGGAAAGAAACAAAAAATGGGTAGAGGGATGAGGGCATCACACGGCTTGGGAGGAATAAAACCATTTGCTTAGTTGCTATGGTCGCACGGCTTGGAGGAAGAGAGATGCGGGAGCTGCGGTGGAGTAATGGTTGATGATTGGCAGAGCCGTAGGCGGCTGAGTGTGGAGATGGCCATGGTTGAAGATGGCGTAGGTGCACAGATCTGTGAGAGAGAGAGAGAGAGAGAGAGACGGCGAGAGGGCGAGGGGCTGAGGGAGAAGACCCATGGTGGCTTGACAGCAAGGGGAGCCTTTCGCGGTGTCTCAGCGGGGAGGAGAGGCTCGACAGTTGTAGGGAGAGAGAGACTAGAGTATTGCGAGGGTGGGGGGGAAAGAAAGGAAGAAAGGTTTTAATTTTATTAGTATTTGCGGCAAGGACCCGCCGCAAAAGTTGATAACGTCACTACAAATACTAATAACCAGAATTAAAAAAAGTTTGGCAAGTAAGTTTATTTGTGGCGATAAATAGTTGCTACAAAAATCTAATATTCTCATCGCAAAAACTGTTAACCCACGAAAGAAAAATATTTCTAGTAAGTTTATTTGCGGTGACTTTGTAACGCAACAAAAAATGTTTATTTCATCGCAACAAGTTGTTTTCCCACAAAATTTTACTTTCAGACGTGATTTTGTGGCAAAAGACTTGTCTTTTTATCCATGAATAATTTTTGTGTCATCATCACACTATTTGCCACGATCGTATATTGTGGGAAAAGAATTCGTGGAAAAAACTCATATTTGTTGTACTTAATGCAAGCAATGTTATGTTTAGTGTTAAATCTTGGATGATCATGAAGTGTAGCATGCTAAAAATTAGTATAACAATCATATTTTCATAACTTAAATATTGAGACTAAAGAGAACTAACACAATTGAGAGAGAGAATTCTATTTATTCCAAAATGATCTCAGCTATACATAACCCCTTCAATAGTGACTGCGACCCTAAAGGCTAACCATCAAAGCACTTGAAGTTGTTACTAAGGCACTTCATCAAAGAGGCGGGGCCTGGAGGTCTTGGAGGCATTCTGATTCTTTGGTATCAAGAGTTATGCAAGAAAAATATTATAGTCATGGTGATTTTCTGAATTCAAAGTTGGGATTTAAACCTTCTTATGCCTGGAGAAGTATCCATGGAGCTAAGATGTTATTAAAAGAAGGTTTGGTTTGGAGAATTGGCAATGAAAGCAAGGTCTCTTTTTGGAAAGATAAATGGATCCTTAAACCTTTGACATTTGTAGTTCAAACATCCCCTAATACACTACCTAGCACTACAATGGTGTTGATAAGCAGACTTGGTTTTATAACCTTTAGATTTTTATCTGTTAAAAGTGATTATCACCTACAGAAGATGTTGATAGGGAGGGGTATAGGGGAGTCTTCTACTGGTAATGCAGCAAGCCATCTTTGGAAAAACAAAACTATGGAAGTTTAACACTCCTAAGTCCTATGGCTGTCAAATTGTTTCTATGGAAAGCTTGTCAAAACAATTTACTTACAAGACCTAATTTAGCTTTGAAGACAGTTATTGACTAGGATCTTTGTCCTATTTGTGGTCTTTTTAGAGAAGATGTGCATGCCTTATGAAATTGTGCAATAGCTCAGGGTGTCTGGAGTGTCTGTTGCAAAAAAAGTGCAAAAGATAACTGGCGATTTTATAATTTGCATAAATGGCTATCATTATGAGGAAGCTTTGGTTTAGGAGGAATGTTGTGATCTATGATGATGGTATTTTCATGCATCCAAATATTTTGGTCAGTCAAGTTGTGGAACAACTATAGGAGTTTCAAACTGTAAGAAGAGACTGTTTAGATTGAAATTTAGTAGATAAGTCTGCATCATATTTGTTCCAAGCTTCTCAGGAAACCTAGTTCAAGGCAAATTGGGATGTTGCAATTAATAAAAATCACACTGGGATTGGCATAGTGATTAGAAACTGCCAGGGTGAAGTCATTGCTGTCATGAGGGTACTTACAAACTTTTGTTCAAATCCAACTACAGCTAAAGCTCAAGCAGCTCTTTTTGAACTGATTTCAATTTTAGTTCTGCTACATACACATGGGTAGGGGTGTAAATTTAAACCGAAAAACCGGTAAACTGGTCCGAAACGGACCGGTTTTACCTGTTTTGAATCAGTCTGGTCCGGAACCGGTTTTTATATTTCATAAACCGGCCGGAACAGATCCGGTTCCAGTTTTGGGATTTTCTGGACTGGATCGAACCGGACCGAACCGGTTGATAAAATATATATAAAAAATATTATTTTATATATAAGTTGTATATATATTAATATATAAGTTTTATATATAATTTATAATTATATGTGAAATATATATAATATAATTATATATCATATATAAAATAATTTCATATTATAATTTATAAATTATAACATAAAATGTTAATTTTAAATATAAACATTTGTAATTTATTTGATCATATGCTATTAATATAATTATATATAAGATAATGTTATTATAAAATAAAAGTTTAATCTTAAAAATGAAAATGTAATTGATCATGTATTATATAGCTATACTAATATATAGTTTATAACTAATACTAATATATACTAATATATAGCTATCTAATAGTCTAATATTATACTAATGTCAAATTTATATTTTAAAAAAAGGAAAAACCAGACCGGACCGGACTAGAAATCGGCAAAACCGAAAGTATCGGTTTATGAGGATAATCGGTGCGTAATCGGTTTTGAAAAATGTAAAACCGGTCATATCGGTTCGGTCCAAGATTTTGTCTAAAACTGGACCGAACCGGACCAGTTACACCCCTACACACGGGGTTGGGTACCTTTGGGGGAATTGCTGACATGTTGATATATTAAAAAAAAATAAAAATACAAACACATAGAGAAATGAAATGAAAAGAAGCACAAACACTGTTTCTCTCTTTCTCTCACAAACACAAGAGTTCTCTTTTGGTGGTGCTTTTTGACGAAAATGGCAAAAATTATTTAGCAATTGGTTTCGAATCCTTGTCCTTTCTCAATCCCATTTCCAAAACTCTCACTCTCCCAATTCTTGAATTATTCTCCCAGCATTTGAAATCACAGAAAGCCATGGGCAAGAAACAGTACGGCTCGCGTTGCTTCTCCATCCGAACAAGAACAAGTTCTAGTAACAGTGTTTGGTTGCCAAGAAAATAGAGAAAAATCACGCAATGATCCGTAATAGTCAGTTTGGTTGCCAAGAAGACAGAGAAAAATCATGCAATAGTCCGTAATAGTGTGTTTGGTTGCTGAGAAAATAGAGGAAAATTACCCAATAGTTCGTAATAGTCTGGTTGGTTTCCGAGAAAACAGAGGAAAATCACAATAGAATATCCTACAAATGTGAGATTCGATACACCCTCCCACCACTCTCTCACATTGCTCTTAGATTCAGATTCAATTTGATTACGCTCGCTTTGCTTTTGCGAAAATGGCAGTTGACGCTGAGAAATGGGTGCATATTGTGACAGCAAAGACGCTGTAGAGGGTGGCGGCGGCGTCGTCCTGGGCGGAAGAGTAGAGGGTCTTAGCGAGGTAAGGTACTCTTGGTCGTGGGTGGGGATGCTCTTGGTCGTTGGTGCTGTGATGAAGACGAAGGGGATCAGTTGAGGGTTCTTGGTCGTTACATCTGTGATGAAGACGAAGGAGTCTATCTATATCTGCTTCTACACGCTGCAAATGAAACGCAGCCATTTCTGGCATCCACGTGGAGGCCCGTGTATGTGGGAGATATCCCTATCGTGTGCAAATAGAGTTTTTCTTTCAATTTAAAGAAGCTCTTTTTCGTTTTAAAAAAATATATCCTCCTGCTCCACGATCCAATGACCCATCATTACCGAGGATATAAATCCAACGGCCAAAATACGTCTAGAACAAACATTGTCTCCATTTCCAACCCCAAGTCCAGTCTTATCATATTAACCCTACTAACGGCACTGAATAATCTAACGGCCCATGACTTTTTACCGTTGTAGCTCACGGTCCCACGGTCCCCTCCCTCAAAATTCAAAAACTTTAAAAGCCAACCCTAGCTCCCCTTGTCTCTCTCTCTGTCTGCCTAACGGCTACTATACCTCAAACTTAATTTCAAGCACCAAGAGACCTCTATCCAAACCCTCGCTTCATCTCTTCAATCGATACCCACTCTCTTTATTCAGAGAACCCACAAATCTTTCATAATTCAATCACATAAAACATCAGACTCATTAATGGATTCAACACCGCCTTCCCATCGATCGGAGCCGCACCGGTTGCGAACGAAATGGGCCTCTCGTCTTGCAAGAATTAGAGATCTCAACGTTGAAACCAAAGAACCTCCTCATCTCTCTCTTGACCTCGCCCCATCTCCATCACCCAAGAAGGCGGCCACCCCATCTCCATCCACACTGTCTCTAAGGACTTCCAATTCTCTTCCTCTTCATGAACTCTTGCTTCTTTCATCTTCTCCGCTCCGAAAATCCAAGACCCGTCTTTCAGATCGGCTAGATATGGCTGAGGAGCAGGTGGAGGCTGCTGGCTCTCGCCGGAGGTGCAAAAGCAGGACAGCACAAATGGGTCTACTGGGTTGTGCCTCGCCAAGGAATGGTAGAAGGTCGAGGAGAAGATCGGAGATTGAGATTCGAGAAGAGAAGGAATTAGGCTTGCTGGATGACATTGGAAAGCCCAGGAAAAAAAGGCATAGTGTCCGGTCGAAGAAGGAGAAGCTGAGTTTGGTCCCTTCTGTGCCTTCCTCAAGTTTATCTCCAAGTAAGCCGGGCGCATCTCTCTTCTCAGTTTTGGATTCCTTCAGTTTTCTGTTCTATTTTTCGTTTCTGTTTGGGGGCTTTTGTGATTAATTTAAGCTCGTTTTGGATGGTGGTTTGCGATATTAGAAACCGTAGATGATGATGGAGGCAATCTTGACCGAATTGGGCAGCTGATTAACGATTTAATTATGTGGAGAGATATTGCGAAGTCAAGCCTTTGGTTTGGCGTTGGAACTCTATGTTTCTTGTCTTCTTGCTTTACTAGTGGAATCAACTTTAGGTGTGTATCTCTCTTTTCCTTTACCGCTCTCTCTCTCTCTCTCTCTCTCTCCCCAATTTAACTGTTCTATCAAGGATCTAAGACATACCCCATGCCATGATTTCAGCCTTTTCTCGGCGATATCCCAACTGGGACTTCTGTTTTTGGGCGCATCATTCGTCTCAAATTCAATCTGTCAAAGGTTACAACAAGTCCTTCATATTATGTTTTAATATAATTTCCTCTATTTGCTGAAATATAGAAGTTTATAAATTGCAGAAATAATGACGAAAAGAAGCATGACTTTAAGCTTAAAGAAGATGACATTTTTCGTCTAGCTAAAGTGATACTTCCAGCTACAAATCTTGCAATCTCAAAGACAAGAGAGCTCTTCTCAGGAGAGCCTTCCATGACCCTCAAAGTAACAAATTTTGGATTTTCTTTTTTATTCATGTTTGACACCACGTTGTCTGAGATTCCAGAGTCACGAATCAGCTTATAATTTTCTGCTTACAGGTAGCTCCATTACTCGTTTTAGGAGCTGAGTACGGGCACCTCATAACTCTATGGAGGCTGTGCGCAATTGGTATGATCACCGATTTCAGTCTTGTTTGTCATTTCTCAGCGTTTTATAAAATTGACTGTGCAAATACGAGCATGATTTTGGTTATTGATGTGAGGATGTATTTCATTATTGTATTGCTGGACAGGATTTTTTCTCAGCTTCAGTGTCCCGAAACTATACTCATGCTACTCGATTCAGATCAACCAAAAAGGTATTCCAAAAACAAAAAAGAACCCTAAAATATGTAGTTTCCTGTCCATGTATTACTAAAGCCAAGCGTTATTGGTCTGCAGTTGAGCGGTTGAAATGGTGGGTGACTGAAGTATGGGGTGCTTGCTCTCACAAGAAGATTGTGGCTGCATCAGCTATCACTGCCTTTTGGAATCTGTCTACTGTAAAAACCCGTATTTTCACAGGTAATTTCACGACAATGTGAGTTAGTAGTGTCTTATGTTTAATATGCCCGCATCAATAGCATTAGAGGAGTCACCACCACCTTATCCTGATCAAGTCTGTCTAACCCAAGTTGTCACATGTATTTGCAATTTGTTCTAAAAATATGATTTAAAACTTAGAACACTTGCTTGTTGTGGAGTGATGTATTCTTATGTTAAGATGCGATCACCTTTGCAGCATTTATATCTCTGGTTATACTTCGATGCTGCCGACAGCATATAGTGCCCAGAATCGAACAAGGAAAAGCAGATACAAGTGAACAAGTGCAGCAACAGCAGGCATTGGTTGTGATAGAAGGAGTTGGCTGCCCAAAGTAGTATAGTTCGATTCATTCATTTTCATTACCATATTGTGGCTGATGAGGCATTTGTGATAAACTCTTGATGGTTAACAACAAAAATGGCTCATCCATGTTCAACCTGGATAAAATAAAAAGGCTTGACTTTCTTCTCCTCTGCTGATCCATTCTCATTGTCAAAACAATTCGTGTATCTTTGACATGATTTTCTATATAAATAAAATATAGAAAAAGCTCTATATCTTCTATATGTTGGACTACAGTTCGCCTTTGCTTGTACTTTTTTTCTGATAAGTCTTGCTCGAACTTTAATGGTTTTATAGTATTTCTCGAGCATTATTTTACATTTACGAATAACAACGTTGGAGGTTCCACTTTATATGTCTCTTAATTTCATTCTAAGCCCTAGAAACACACTAGCAAATCTTCATCCTTAATTGTGAACCATATTTTTTGTTTCAAGAAGAGGACACATTACCCCAAATTTTATTTATATACCCAGCACATTTTTAGTGGATTACAAACATTTACAAAAGAGGAGTTTGGAGGTTACAAGAAATTTTAAAACCGAACTCCAAGTGTGTATACTTCTGCATCGAAAGTTGGGGGATACCGCTTAAATCCAATTTTTTAGTAAACCCAACAAATGCCGTGGAAGCAACAAAAGCCGGGGATTCCTAGTTGATGAAAAAAAAAATAGAGGCATAAAACCTTGCAACAAGTTTGGTTGGTTTTGGTAATGAAGACAAGTCATACAACCAATGATTTTCTTGATTAGGAAATTCAATTAATTCTCTAGTAAGGGCTTCACAGCGAACCACATTGGGAGCATTCCACAAACCCCATAGAATTAAGGTTGGTAAAAGCATAACAGTGAGCTTAACTTGGTCAGCACCAAATGAAGGGAACTCGAATGCATGTCACTTGCCAAGAAGAACTACGTGCCGTGACACCAAACAAGGAGATGAAAAACCTCTAAACATCTGCACCTGCAGCAAGCGCACAGTGATAGAAGACATGATTTTCTGACTCTGCATAACCTTGAGCATAGCTACTGCATTTAGATATATACTCAAGAGCTAGGCCGTTGTGCCAGAGTTTCCAAATAAATACACAAATTTTAGGGGGCATAACAAGGCTTTAGACGAATTTAGCCATTGGAGAGGTTGGATAGTGAGGAAAGAAAGTTCCAAGTAGATTTGGTTGTAAAGTCACCACTGTTAATGCGTTTTCATACCCAAGAGTCCTTGGCAGCCTTTAGCTTATTGTTATAGCTCAATAGCTTTTGAATTAAATTCTGATCCCCAAGAGTAGAAGAGCTTAGAAAGGATACATCCAGAAGATGAGCATTCATTTTCAATAGGAGTTCAGGGTTGGTTCCAGGGAAGCCCATGCTAGAAAGTGATCTCCCTCACCCCACCAGTTATTATCAAACCAGAAACTTATTGAACCAGCTCTTACATGCCATAGATTCTCTAAGTGCAGGGTTGGAAGGAAACTGCATATGGACCTCCAAATGCGAGAGTTGTGCACTTTCGAAGTCCATCAAAGAGTGAGAGTTTCTTTGGTATTTCTGCCTCAAGAATAAAGCCCGTGGTGTAGAAAAATCAAGAAATCTCCAAGTTTGCAGTGTAAGCATAAAATCCACATTCATCCCTATTGAATTGGTCTACAAATTCAGCTCCATGAAATCCTGTGCCTGTTAGTTTGTCCATCAGTCTCATCCTATAGAAAGAAACGAAGATTTTATGAATCATGGACAGAGTAATCTTACCATAAGTAAGGGGGCCCCAAGATAGGTGATAGCAAAGTTACCTTCGGGGAAGCCAGTGGTGGCAACAACAGTGCTTTTCCAGGTTCTTGGAGTGGAATGGTGCATAAGAAAAGAGCTTTTCTGCAAGTTAATCCTTTGGCTAGATACATAAGAAATGAAAGTCTAAAAGCTCTTGTTTGAGCCATCGTAAGGCATCATCTAACACCAACTTTGTTAGACCTCTATTAAGAAGTTCTTCACTTAAAACAAATAAAATTGTAGAGAGGATCTCCTTGATTAAGGCACGAGTTGGAGCAACACAGCCTGTGAGTGCCATCGAGGAAGTTCAAAAACTTTGGAGCTTGGAAGCATTGCTGAGAAAGAGCTATAACACTAGAGTTGAAACCAAAGGCTCCCGAGATATGTGAAAGATAAGACCAATGCTCTCGACCAAAGGCTTTAGCCGTATCTACCTTCAAAATTACATTATCCCCCACTAATCTTCTTGTTTAGAATGTTAGAATAGTTAAGTGTTAGAATCCCAGGTTGCTTGAGAATGTCTCTTGTATAACCTTTGGTCTCCTATATATAAGCCACCTTGTATAGCATATTCATTGTGTGATTAATGAAGCATACAGATTCCAACGGTATCAGAGAATTGCTTCTGAATCACCCAGTAAAAAATTCTCCCTGTTTTATTTTTTTTTTGTGGTGTTCTTCAGTTTAATTTTTTCTTGTGCCGCTCATAGTTCCGGCGATCTTTTAGGCCCCTTTTAAGCATGTTTTTAGAGGTTTGAACATACCGTTGGAATTTTGCAACAAAGATTTGCTTAAGAGCTGCCTCCAGATCTCTAGCCAGAATCATCACCTGCAGCAAAAAGTTTCTGCCACGCCTTCACGCTCCACCACGCGCCGTTGACTGTTGACTCTAATGGTTGACCAGGTGTTTTCCACTCAATTTTTTATTTTGATTTGTTGAATAAACACTTGGTTGTATTCTCATTCATACTTTTTTACTAGTACAGTCGTTTGCCTTATATACAGATTTATGCAAGAATGTTCTAGAAGAATCAAATATTGTTACAAAGGAATGCTGCTGCATGATGCGGCTTACACAGAGAATAGTATCACAGTGTGTGGCAGAGTTTGTTACGTAACTGCATTGTGGTCCTTAGACTGCATGCTAGTACTGGGTGAAGGGTCGATAATACCCTTACCCTTAACTCTCAAGTCAAGCTGCAAATGTTTGAGGCGTAGACTTGTGCACAGTTTGATGAATCGGGCCGATGAGAGAGGCTTTGTCATTTGTCAAGTATCAGCAAGTTGATCTTGACCTGAGATGAATGCCACCTGAAGTGACTTGTCGAGGACCTGATCCCGAACAAAATGAAAGTCGATTTCGACATGTTTTGTGTAGGCGTGAAACACTGGGTTTGATGACAGATAAAAATAGTGCTCATGTAATCACAGTAGATCAAAGGAGCTTGATGAAGATTCACACCTAAGTCACGTCACAAGTTTTGGATCAAATTACTTCAGTTGTGGAATTTGCAAGTGCCTTGAATTCGGCCTCAGTGGACGATCGTGCTACCGTTGGTTATTTCTTGGATGACCAATAAATTAAATTGTTGTTGAGAAACACACAGTATCCACTAGTAGAACACCGATCGTTATGGTATCCTGCCAAATCGACATCGGAGAAAGCAGTGAGATTGAGGCTTGAAGATGGTGACAATTGCAGACCAAGTGTTGAAGTATTTTTGAAATAGCGTAGGATCTGCTTTACTACCTGCCAATGAGGAACACGATGGGAGTGAATAAAAATTGGCATACTCTATTCACTGCAAATGCTAGATCAGGCCACATGAAAGAGAGATATTGCAACGAACCAACTGTGCTTCGGTAGAGAGTAGGATCCTCAAATAAGTTACCTGAGAATGCACTTAATTTTTTTGTGGTTGACATCGAGGTTTTAATTGGTTTTGCGAGGTGCATTTTGGTTCGTAAAAGAAGATCCATGATATATTTTTGTTGTGTTAGAAGCAAGCCACAAGAGTTGAATGTAGCTTCAACACCCAGAAAGTAATGCAAACGGCCCAGATCAGTAACGGGAAAATCAACCCGCAAGGTAGTAATGAGTTCGGAGACATACGATGTTGATGACCCAGTGATGAGAAGATCGTCCACGTATACCAGAACAAAGGTGGTGCATGTCTTTGATGATTTTATAAAAAGAGATGAATCTGTCGAAGAAATAGAAAAACCAAGATCAATCAGACGTGAGCTCAATCTAGAGTACCAGGCTCTTGGTGATTGTTGAAGTCCATAAATGGCACTATGTAACTTGCAAACATGAGAGATAAATTTTGGGTGAATAAAACCCGGTAGTTGAGACATGAATACTGTTTCATGTAATGGCCCATGCAAGAACGCATTTTGGATGTCAAATTGCTGAATATTCCAATGATGAGAGACAGCCAGAGCAAGAACTAATCGGACAGTGGTAGCTTTTACGACTGGGCTAATTGTTTCTTCAAAATCAATGCCGGAATGTTGAAGAAATCCCTTCGCTACGAGGCGGGCTTTCCTAGTTCAATTTCACTGTTAGCCAACTGTTTTGTTCTAACCACCCATTTGCAGGTAACAACGTTTGAGGCTTGAGAGGAAGGAACTAAAGACCAAGTATTGTTAGCAATTAAGGCATGGAACTCTTTTGCCATTGCATCTCGCCACTCAAAATATTTTTAAGCAACACTGTAGCATGTAGGAGTTTCGGGCACAGCGGATTTGTCACTGAAAAATGCTCTCGGTGGAGGCCACCTAATGGTACCATTAGTAAATTGTCGTGGTCGAAAGGCACCTATGCGTGACCTTGTCATCGTTGGATGTGTAGGTGGCTGAGAAGCAGGCATGGAAGAATTCTGCATTGGTGATGACTGAGTTGAAGACGATGAAGATGATGGACTTAGAGTTGGAAAAGAGGGAGGAGGACCTAAGATAGAAGGTGAAGTTGATGGGCCAATGGGTTGTGGTAAGATAGACTGTTGGAGAGAAGGAAGCATAACATGCGTGGGGTCAGACTGAGATTGGGAGATATTAGAATTTTTGAAAGGAAAGGACGACTCATTGAATCGAATATCAATGGATGTGTAGACTCGGCCAGTGGGTATATGATAGCAAGTATAGCCTTTATGACTTGGACTGAGGCCCATAAAGACACATTCAATGGATCTATAATTGAATTTGTGAGAGTTGTAGGGAGTGGTGCGTGGCCAACAGGCACAACCGAAAGTTCTTAATTTATAATCTGGATGTTTGTTTTTAAGCAAGAAATAAGGTGAGGTATTGTTCAGTGAGGCAGATGGTAAAATGTTAATTAAGTAAACTGCATGAGCGAAAGCTTGAGGCCAGAAAATGAGTGGTATGGACGCGTGTGCAAGGAGTGATAACCCAATGTCGACAATATGTCGATTTTTTTGTTCTACAATTCCATTTTGAGTATGATTGTGTGGGCAAGTAATTCGGTGGAAGATTCCATGAGATGCAAGAAATTTTGAGAAGAGTCTGAATTCACCCCCCAATCCAATTGAAACTGTTTAATGGAAGTATCATATTGAAGTTCAACATGAGTCTTAAATTTAACAAACACAGAAAGGCTTGATAAGACTTAGATTGCAATGGGGACAACCAAGAATAACGAGTGTAGTCATCAACAAAGCTAATATAATAACGATAACCATCTTGAGATTCATGTGGGGAAGGTCCCCATAAATCAGAGAAAATCAATTGCAAAGGTTCAATTGATTTTTGAATTCTTGGAAGTGCAGGTTGACGATGAGACTTAGCCGTGGCACATGCATCACAAAACGGAGGTGTCATTGAAGGATCAAAAGGCCGAGCATGCTGTTGCAAGATAGAACGAACAAGTTTAAGAGAAGTGTGTCCAAGCCAAGAGTGCCATGTGGGAACTGAGATGACTGTGGTGAAAGCTGAAGGAGGTGGTGAAATGAAGGAGTAAAGGCCGTTATTGGTGGTTCTGCGACCACCACGTCCTCTGTAATAATTTCGTCCACCACGGTTGGGACCTTGACCATCTCATTGTGCAGGATGTTGTTTGGTAGTATAATTGGCAGATACTTCGTTGGAGAAAAGGCTGGTATGAGAGTGATGCTGGAGTTAGGCTTCGTGAGCTAGAAGGTAACCGAGCAATTCCTTAGGAGAGATTGGTTCTATTCTGGTGGTGACTGATGGAATGAGAGGATCGTAATCGGGTCCTGGGCCAGCAAGAAGATAAGGAACAAACTTTGATGGAGGTAGAGGTCGTCCTGCAGCAGACATTGTATAAGCCAATGCCTTAGCTCTGTGATAATACACAAAGATTGAGTGACTGCCTCGGAAAGGGATGAAATGAGGACCGACATAACCAGTTGGTCCTGCTGCAACCAAGTTTCATAAGCAGGATTGTAGGTGGAGTCGTCTACTAGAGGTTTGGGAGAGAGAAAAGACCCATCAACAAACTGGGGCCATGAAGGTAGGGAACCAATTGAAATTTCCACAGGAGGTAATTATCGGGAGTGAGTTTGACAGAAATATTATGGGAGACATTTGAGTGAGGAGGGTTGGGGTTGGGATTTGAAGCAAATGGATTTAGGTTAGCGAAGGGATTCGTAGGAGAAGAAGGAGACGACGCCATTGGAGTTTAATGCTTAGTTGCTTTGATACCATGTTGAATAAACACTTGGTTGTATTCTCAATCATACTTTTTTACTATTACAGTCGTTTGCCTTATATACAGATTTATGCAAGAATGTTCTAGAAGAATCAAATATTGTTACAAAGGAATGTTGTTGCATGATGCAGCTTACACAGAGACTAGCATCGCAGAGTGTGGCAGAGTTTGTTACGTAACTGCATTGTGGTCCTTAGGCTACATGCTGGTACTGGGTGAAGGGTCGATAATACCCTTACCCTTAACATGATTTCATATTTCCAGTCTATTTTTGCATCATATATCTTGCAATGGCTCAATATGATGTTTCACGTCCAATCCTCATTATTTTGGACATCATAAACTACACCATTTGGGCTCGATTTATGCATAGTTTTCTCAAGGGTCATAAACTTTGGCTATATGTGACTAGAGATATCCCGAAGCCCATCAAGGGCTCTACTAAGTCTGATGAAGTCTTTTGTACTCATCTTATTAATTGGGAGAGTAATCGTTATCATATTTATCAGATTCTCACATAGTTTCGTAATACTACCACTCCTTCAATTAATGTCTTGTTTGGCCCTTTCGATGCTTCACAATCTGCCTAGGATATGCTTGCCACTCGCTACTCATTGGTTGATAGATCTTGAGAATATGGATAATACACCTAATAAAATGCTTACGTAAAATAATTTAATTTAAAAGAGAAATTTTAAAATTTGAATTTTATAAATTAAATCTTTCAATGTAAGTGATGCGAATAATGTGCTATACTCACCGACTTGCAAATAGAAGAAGTTGCTAGGTATAATTGGTTTATCATTGTTGCCTAGATGACTAACACAAGAGGGAGGTGAATTGAGTTTTATTTAAAAATTCACAATTATAAATTAAATACACAATATAAAATATGAACAAAATACGAAGCAACAGTAAATATAAAGAGTAAGGGTAAGAGGAAGCAAACTCAATATTTTAAAGAGATTCAGCCCCACTGCCTACGTTCTCGCTTCAAGCTACCCCTTGAGGATTCTCAAATCCACTATCTAATCTCCTTCAGGTGGAGATAGAAACTTATTATACTTTTGAGCAGTGTCGCTATAAAAAATTCGTGTAGAACACCCTCTACACTTGCAATTGCCTTATACGTGGTGATTCAACGTCTATTCTCTGTGTAGAACACCTTCTACATGTACAAGGGCTTTTTTTTTTCAAAGAGAGAGTGATCACATGTCCAGAAGCGATTCTCGCCCAAATTTTATTCATAAATCCTTACTTTTGGCAAAGGAAACCATGTACAACTCTTAAGTGCTAGAAACTAACAAGTAAATCGATACTTCTAACAGTGCAGTTATTTCCCGAACAGAGACAACAATGAAGCCAAAATAAAAAAATAATCAATGAAAGAATTACAAGAATCAATATGAACATAAACGAATATAAGGAACACTTCCTATGTCAAGTCTAACTAAGCCTCTAATTGACGCCAGAATGCCAACACTACCAGCCCAAAGCTTGTTCACACCTTTAGCACCCATTTTTTGCCAAATCATCTGCAACAGCATTAGCTTCTCTAAATATGTGATTAATAGCAACCTGTTTACCCTCTAGTCTTAGCATAATTTCTTTCCAAAAATCCTCCAAATACCATAAGCCACAATATTTCTTTTTCAGCCAATCCACTACCACTTTAGAATCCATGTCAATGTCCACCTTTGTAAATCCCATCATGTCCACCACATGCAGACCATGCAAAACAGAAAGAACTTCTGTAGCATTATTTGTTTGATTGCCCAGAAAATTTGCAAAGCCACATATTAATTGGCCATTAGAGCTACAGATCACCCCACCCATACCAGCAGGACCCGGGTTCCCCATAGAGCACCCATCTATGTTTAATTTCACAAAATCCACAGCAGGCCTCCTGCATTTCACTACTTGCATTCTGTTAATAGGTGGATGTTTAAATGGAATCTGCAATTGCCTTAGCAGATTTTCATCCGAAGCACTCAATCTCTTGGACTCTTTCATTTTGGAAGCAACCCAAGCCAACCATAACTTAATCGAAGCACAAATCGAGTCACAAGAAATTCTTTTATCCTCCATTCTTTCTTGACATCTTCTCCATCACAATCTCCAAGAGATAATAGTAGGCAAAACACCTATTAGTTGACCCCCCTTAGTAGAAAATTTAGCCCTTCTATGGAAAGACTCAACTCCCTCCAAGACTTTCCCTGTAATCCCGAGAGACCTACCACAGCAGCAAAAGTTGCCCATATTTTTTCAGGCAGCTCTCCACGAGCTAAGATGTGATCAAGATCTTCCTTCTTACCCCCTGAGTAGCAATTACATTTTGATACCATAGGAATGTTCAGCCTGCGCACCTCCTGATCTACTAGCAAACAATTATGCCAAGCCCTCCACATTGTGACTGAAACTTTCTTTGGTAAGGCCAGATGCCAAAACCACTTTGCCCATGCAAAAACTGGAACTCTGGTACGAATATATTCCAGTGCACTACTAGTAGAGAACTTACCATCACCGTTTGGAAACCAGATGAATGTATCCATACCTGGCTTCACACTATCAAGCCTTTCAATTATCTTAGTAGCATGTTCATTTCCCAACAATCTAGAGAGTAAGTCTTTGTTCCAACCTCTCTCATCCTTACATGCCTTTAGCTTGAGGTCTGGTTGTTCAGAAATGGAATGAGAATAGACCAGTGGCCCCAAACCCGACCAGTTATCCTTCCAAAATGAGACATTCCCCTCTCTAACCTTCCATCTTGACTTATCAAGTACCAAAGGAATGCATCTCACACTCATTCGCCAAAAATTAGAACCTTTGTTAGCATCAATCTTAGTGATATGCACCCCTTCCACATATTGTTTTATGAAAAAATTAGCCCAAAGAGATGTTTGAGAAAGCAAGTTCCAGGCCAATTTCATATGAAGTGATTGTTGAACTTCATTCAAATTCCTAATGCCTATGCCACCTTTAGTTACTGGTCTACACATCTCCCGCTATACATACCATTTTCTTTTTGGCTTACCATCAACACTACCCCCCAAAAAATGTGCTCATAATGGAATGAATTTTTTTAATGACTTGTTTTGGCGTATTTAGGACCGAAATCAAGTGTATCGGCATACTTTGTATGACATGCTTAATGAGCAGCAGCCTTGCCCTGCTAGAAAGCATTTTAGCCTTCCATCCTTCAAGCTTGATTCGTATTTTGTAAATGATATTGTCAAAATGCCTAACCAATAATCTCCCAGAAACTATCGGAGCACCCAAGTACACAAATGGAAAATTTCCTTCCAAAAAACCCATCATTCTAAGCAACATTATTCTTCTAGATATAGAAATTTGCTTTGAAAAATAGATAGAGGACTTACTCTTACTCACAACCTGGCCTGACCATTCTTCATAAACTTTAAACACCATTGATATTGCACTCAACGAAGCCTTTCCTCCATTAGAAAACAGCACAATATCATCTGCATAAAGGAGATGTGAAATAGTAGGGGTACCTCTAGGATGATAAAAAGGTACTATTTTGCCTAATACAACCTGCTTCTTTATCAACCTAGTCAGAACTTCTTCCATTATAATAAATAGATAGGGTGAGATTGGATCACCTTGACGCAAGCCTCTTCCTCCTTTAAAAAACCCTTTAGGGATTCCATTCAGAACAATAGAAAACCAAGGTGAAGAAATACAATGCTGAATAATCATACAAAAAAATTTAGAAAACCCAAATGCCTTCAACACCTTCAACAAAAAATCCCAAGATACACTATCATAGGCTTTCGCCATGTCAATCTTCAATACTATATTCCCTCCATGACATGGCTTATTAATACCATGAATTAATTCCTGAGTCAAGCTAATATTTTCAAATATGCTACGGCCTGGAATAAATGCACCTTGTTCAGGAGAAATAATTTTACAAAGAATAGGCGAGAGATGATTTACCAAGATCTTAGAACAAATTTTGTAGAAGACTGAGCATAAGCTAATAGGTCTGAACTTCTCAAAACTAGTAGGATTACTAACTCTAGGAATAAGAACCAGAAATGTAGTATTATAAAATCTTGGTAAAGAAACCCCTCGAAAGAAATCCCTTATTGCGTCCACAACATCCATGCCCACGATATGCCAACAAGATTTATAGAATCCTGTACCGAACCCATTCGGGCCAAGACTACTATCCACCGGAATATAATTAAGTGTTTCAAAAATTTCCTGATCTGATGGAAGATTACGCAGCACCTCATTCTCAACATTAGAAACAATTGGTTGGACCAAATCAGAAAAACCAGGCAAAACACGACTTCTACTATCATCAGACAAGAAAGACTGAAAGTAATGCACAGCTGCATTGTGTATATCCTCGGGATTAGAGAGAACAGCTCCATCTTGAAGTGTCATAGAAAGAATTTCATGATTTTTCCTCCTAGAAACAGCACGGAAGAAATCAGAAGATGCCTCCCCTTTATTAATCCAACTCTACTTTGCCATATGAGAAAGACGCAGCTGTTATCTATCATTCCAAACTGCTAATTCAACTTGTGATGCAATAAGATCATCCTCTATCTCCATAGAATAATTATCTTGCAAACTCTCCTCTAAACTGTCAATACGAGTCTCAAGATCTGCGATGTGTTTTTCAGTTCAACCAAATGTCCCTTTATTCCACTCCTTTCAAGCCACTTTCAGTCTCTTAAGTTTAATCATAAGTTTCACCAGACTACTAGCCTCCTATGATAGCTTTGCCTGCCAAGACCTCTGAACACATTCAAAAAACAGCTCATGGGAGACCCACATTTGTTGGAATTTAAAAGAAGGGAAGGCAAATCGACAATTATCCCGCACCAAATTAATGACCATGGGAGAATGGTCAGAAGAAGATCTTGGTAAATAACATAACCCTGCAGCAGGGAACTCATTCAAACAAGTAATATTCATAAATACTTGATCCAATCTCGCCCATTGTCTCGATAATCCAGTCTGACCATTACACCAAGATAGCATATTCCCTGTAAAAGGTAATTCTAGAAGTCCATTAGCTTCTGCCCACTCATTAAACTCATCCATAGCTAAAGCTAACCGAGGACGACCCCCCTTTATTTCTTGATTTGAACGAATAATATTGAAGTCCCCAGCAACCATCCAAGGCAAATGAGGAAACCTTGAATTAGATAGGGAATCCCACAATCTTCTTCTTTCCATATACTAACATTTAGCATACACAAATGTTAGTAAAAATTCCTTCAAATTATACGAAATCTTCACAGTAATAAACTGATCTTCCAGACTCAAAACCGAAAGCTCCACCATTTGACTCCAAAAAATCCATAACTTACCACCTCTATCATGAGAAGAAAAACAATTCTCAAATCCTAGTTTATCCATCCATAAAAGCATACGAGACTCATGCAACATTGGTTTAGCAATCTCCTAAACTTTAGGATTAAACTTCTTAATTAACATCTTTAATCTTCTCCTCGAGGTCCCTAAACCTCTAGCATTCCAGTATATAAAAGACATAATCAAATATTAAGTTTAGAAGGCTTACGAACAACCCTCTTAGAACTCCTCGCCTTCGTTGCTTTTTCCTTGGCTTCAGTTACTTTCAGAATATCAGAATCCGAGACCACTACTTTGTATTTGGCCAAATGCTCCATTTTACCATTAGAGTCATTCTCCGAACAAGTTTCCACCTCTGCCAACTGATCAGCCTCTTCAAGTTGTACACACGTCCCACCTTCATGTTCCCCTACGCCCTCCATCTGTAATGTCCTGATAACTCCTAGACTGAGAAACGTAACCACATTTCCTTCAAGTTGAAAAGGTGTAAACACCCTATTATCCAGAAAATTTACCTCAGCAGATGCTTCCACATTTCCCTCAAGATGAACCATACCCTGCTGTTCAATATTTTCCATCGAATTTTCCAACGGAGCCACAATTCCTTTACCCACAACCTCTTGCACCATTGGAATGGCAGTAGGTTATGTGGAAATAGAATCATTAACCATACACTTAGATTGCCTTCAGTTATCTTCAAGGCATGATTAGTTAAATTCTGGGCATCTGAAACAGGCACCAACTCTGCCTCCAATTCTTGCACAATTGGCTCTATAACATCATTAGACAATTGAGGTGCAACCTGCCCCTCAGAAGCATTAGAACCATATTCTTAACATTCTGCCCTTCAAGATTATGAATTTCCAAATTCCCCTGCTTGCTGGATTCTCCAAGATGAAACCTCGAAACAATTTCCTTTCGGGTCTTCTGAACCCAGACGAACCCTCCCCCATCTCTCTTCCCCGACTTCACCCCTTCTTTCCTCTGCTTCAATTGCCACTTACACTTTATTTCGTTATGGCCCTGAACTCGACAATGTCGACAATAAGCAGGAAGCGTTTCAAATTCCACTTCTTGATAAAAATGCAATGGGTGATGAGGGGTACCAATCCATATCGCCTTTAGTGGGTCCTTTGATACATCCATCTCCATACAGACATGGGTACCATCAGTCCGAGTTGCGCATCTTGTCGAATTATCACGCTTCAGAAACCTCCCAATTCGCGACGTGATGTTCCTCAGAAGATCCTCATGGTAGTAGTTTGGTGGCAAGCCCGGCAAGTTTAACCACACAGGAACACATATTGGTTCATGATCCTTATGAAAATCAATATTCCAATGAAAAGGCCTATACGGTACACCATCAATTTCACAACTATCTCTAGCAAACGCCTTCACAAAATCCTCCTCAGTAGTCAAACGCACAAATACATTTCTAGGTTTCCGCATAGAGGAAACTATAGGTTGTTTCATCAGACCCCATCTAGCACGAATGAAAGAACGAGTTGCATCCATTGTAGGCCTCTGACGAAGAAACTTCAACACAATGGAAAACTGAAACGGCAAGGCAGATCTCTCAAGTTCTTCCTTTGAAAAAATAATACAAACTTCGCCCTCCACCATCTGCGGAGCCTGAAGGGGAACCTTCACTTCAGGGAGGGGTTGTGGAGGATCTAGGACCAGCCCGCGTAGGTTCGTTGGCGACATGCCGACACAGCCCTAAGGCTAGCGGCGGTAGCCATGCCCTAGGAAGACCTAAAACAGAATCGCCAAAATCGCCCAAAATCTGCGGAGCGTTTTTTATGCCCCTTTCGCTTGCCATTTCCAAATTCAGTACTTTTTTGAATCACATACTTTTCGTTCCTTTGCACTTCTGCTTGCATGAATTCCTTTGCACATCCGGCCTTTTTTTGTGTACAAGGGTTATATACACAATTTTATTGATATAAGAGCTGATAGTGGGTAGGTTATCAGAAAACACTCCTTAATTAATGAAATAAAAAAATAATACAGTGCGAACTATATCTCTCTCAAAATGAATAAGGGTTAAGGTTCAATGCTTATAAAAGAGAAATTGAAAATTTTGAATGAATGTTGTATGCTCTTGTTGTTGTATGTGTTGTTCTAAATTTGAAGAATTCAAATAAGCTATTTATAGGCATATGAGATTTCATTTTCAAATTTAAAAAGATTCACATGTCAAAGACAATATCATTCACTTTTCAAAATTTTCAAATCAAAGTTTCTCATTCTTGAAATTGTTAAAGACAACATTATTCAATTTTCAAATCAAAATTTTACTTTTCATAATTGTCAAAAACAACATCATTCACTTTTCAAAATATTCAAATTAAAGTTTTACTTTTCGCAATTGTCAAAGATAACATCATTCATTTTTGAAAAGTTTCAAACAAAACATGCATATGTGAAAGATGATAATTAATCATCTTTCAAAGTTTCAAAATTCAAACTTTTAATCATGTCATACACATGTGAAAGATGATAATCAATCATCTTACAAAAATTCAAATTTCAAATTTTTAATATTTAAATATGTCATGCACATGTGAAAAATACAATTTGATGTTTTAAGAAAAAATATTAATTTTGAGCCTTAATTCAATTTCAATTTTTATCAAGAGATGTACAAAATTACTCTAAGAGCTTTATTTGTAAGTTTGTTCTCATTCTTGCTCATGCTGGGTTCATTGATGTGCTTGGCTTCATTGTGTAGACAATTTAAGCTTGAGAATCCTTTATACTTGAATTCATTTTTATCATTAAAATCCATATATAGATATGTAATTATATAAAATTTGAAACCTTGAGTTCAACAATCATTTATTTATGTCGTAAATGCAGGAGATAGTGAATGTATACACCTTAGTTTTTTTGTTGACCTTGAATCACTTGAACTTGTTAACCAACATGATTTATTTGCACTCATATTAAACGACTTATTTTCATTCCCCCAACTTCCATACTTATTGGAATTTCCTCTGTTTTACTGGTCTCCTTGGAATCTTGTTAAGAACCTTGGAATCAAACTTCCTGTACAAACTCTTCACGTCTTGCCTGCCTTTGGTAGCAAGATAATCCACCTCCCTTTCATATTTCTCGTACAAAACAGGTAGTATTTGCATGCAGAGGAAGACTTCACAACAACCAAGAGAAACACATAACCAGCCGTTATACAAGCTAGCTCAAACAATAAGGAAAACATAAAACATATGTAAGAGATCGAGGTCTAGAAATGTTACCAACGTATAGAAGATTCAAAGAGCTGAAATAGTCTCCAAGAACTGACAATATCCAAAGACAAGCGATTGCCTGTATTTTCAAGAACTCAAGCATGTCAAACTGTCAACTTCAGAGAATAGTGATCTGTTAAACGGAATTATGGAGGGAACACAGATTTACATACCACAAAGAAGCTTTTCAAATCTTTCCCAGTTGAAATCTCAAAGAATTTGAACAAGAACCAATTAACTTTTACGAAGTAGAATTTGCATGTAGATTCTGAAAGGCTAAAATCATGGATATTGAGTGGTCTCCTGAGACAGCATAAACATTGTAATAAAGCTAAAACAAGTTAAGGATGCTATTTTCAGATGATGAATCTCAAACTTGGGAACTGATCATTTCAGTGATTACCAATCGATCAGTACTGCAACCTTAGACCAGACGAAAATAAGAGTAATTGCGGTGATCAGTATGTGACAGAGAAAAGTAATGAACTGGTACTCCACAACTTCAAAAAGAAACCATATCGATGTCAACCCAATCAGGATTGCAGCGGATAATTTCTTGTTCTTCCACAGAAGTATGTCAGCAACTGCAAAATCAACCCAACTTGATGAGAAGCACAATCTTCCATGAAGCAGTTTATAGTAATATCTAAATTTCCCTTCGAATATGGATCGAGCAACAAGGAGAAGATTACCATTTCCTCCTCCAAGGCTGTCATGCATAGTTCTTCCATGACCAAACACTCCAACCCACGATTGCGTTTGATATTCTGAATGAGATGAGAAGCTGGTTTTTGCCATGACAATAAGTTCGATCTTACTATTAATATGCTTGAATTATTTCTCGACACTGTAGCCTCTCAAGCTCTATTGAGAGCATTTATATATATATATATGTATGCATGTATATGTATATCAAAGGTATGTTGTGGTTCTAAGCTTTGTAGCTAAGAAACTCATTACAAGAAAGGTATGACTTTGACATGGGCTGGAAGCTTGATGCACATGATCGCGATGCCCAATTCAAAATCCTACATATATATATATATAGTTGATATTCATTTTCGTACAAGGAATCTAATGAAGATTGTTGACTTGTTGAAATCTCTTGTTAACATCGAGAGGCTATCAGAATATTCGACATCTAGCAAAAATGGAACAACGTACAGTTGAAGTTGTTGAAAAGGTTATTAATTGTATTATGAATTAATACGCTGGCTTCATTCAATAACAACACACACATGTTTTCAGATACACGTGAATTTGGTATGATCTCTTTATTTTATATATAGGGCTCTCTATGTTTTTCCATTCTTACACAATTCAAACGTACTTGATATAAAATCATTTTTTTTTTCAAATTACAGTGAAAAGCATAACGTGGGTGCGCTACTTTTTCTTTTCTTTTTATATATTTATATATTTTTTAATTTTTTGGCATGAGCTATTGGCTTGTCCAGTTAATGGATCAATCATATTAGTCACAGGTAAGCACGGTTAGATCATCGCTTTCTTAGATAGCTCATGCTTTAGTAATCATTACTGATATGCCTGCCTCTTTTTATTAGTTCCCCATGTTGGTTTGCTTTCTTACCAAATCTTTGACCTTTAACCAATGAGAAGTTGGACTTCTCGATCGAAGTGATTACATGCTGATTTTTGGTGGTCTAGAATCCCTAAACTTTATTTTGGATTTAAAATATGAAAGAGATATATACTTAAAATTAAGATTGATAATTGTTGACACAATTTGCAAACCCAACAAGAAGAACTTGATAGGTTTAACTTGTTTAATTAAATATATATGTCGAGTTAAGGTCGAGAGATCTGGCCCATTAAAGCAAATGATCGAGTTGGATTAATGGTTGATTCAAATAGGACATTATAAACCTGGCTTGACAGATCAAGGTTCTCTAAAATTCTTGATCTATAAAACTTATAGTTTTGTTTATTTCTCTCACTTAAGGTCCTTAAGTTCGGGCAAAACTTTGAGGGATCTTTCTTCTAATTTGATACGATAACTTTGTCATGAAAACATGAATTGCTTGATCTGCATGAAGTCTTTGTTAAGGAAGGAAAAAAATTACCTGGCAAGAACTTGAGCGCCTCAAGTGTGAGAGAGAGTGACATACGAAGTGGGTCTTACAATATTTTTTGTTGCCCATATAAATATTTCGGGCAATATTAAATGAATAAAAAATGTTGTAGAGTCAAGTACTCCATATGTCTATCTCTCTCGCACATGAGACTCTCATGTTTTGGCGGCAAGAATTTGAAGGGATCTTGATCTGCTAAGAAAAACAACTTGAATTCAACTCTTTTTTTGGTGAGTCCTACTTTTACTGTAATATCATGCAGAACCATTTGTTCTAAAAATCTAAACTAATAAAGAAAATATGAAAATTTAATTATTTAAATCTTATCTTAAATGTCTTACATGAATATCATTGGTATAATTTTTTTGGAATAATATTAAATGTTTATCTTCCACTTTCATGGTGGGTAGTAATGATAGCGTCGAGGAATACACATATAAAGGGCTCATGACATTGGAAGGAAAACAAAACGCGATTTATGATCATGCCAAGTGAAAGGGAATATATTATAAGTTACTTTAATATATAACTAGAGAGATATATGTTTGGCTGATCTTCCTCCACATAATTTTAAACTTCACACCACTTTGTCATGTCATGTAAACTTTTCAGATCAGTTGGTATTAAAGAAAATTATGGTATTTCGGACTTTCTTATAATTGTAATGAGTTTCACGACAAATATTATATGCTAACATGATACCAACTTGTAAATAACAAAATCGTTTTATTCATGCTATAATACAAATGCTATATGGTTGTTTTTTCAAGACATAATATGATCATATTCGAGATCACTTGGATTTTAAATGACGGTTATTATATGGTAAAGCTTCTTAAAAATGCATTCAGGGATTACTCACATGACCATGCATATATAAGGATATTTTAAATCACAGCTGCTAACCCCTATGGTCCCTATTCTAAACTAAGCACAATCAATTGTTAATGAAAGTGGCGTGGTATATGTCCATTTACTTTGGCAAATTTCATAATTAGGCGCACCATAACATTCACAAATCCATGATAAGGCGCACCTACTTTAGTGCTGCTATTGGCATCCATGAAATATTTCACCAGTATCATAATCTTAAATTTTCATAGAACACCATCTCTTGTTGTTTGTTTTTTGTTTTTTGTTTAGTTACTTTACTGCAACTCTTCACCTATAAATCATGAAGATAGCCACAACCAACTGCAGCCATATCTTAAATTCTTCCTCCCTTTCTTTCACAGTGATCAGTGGGTGAAGATGGAGATGAAGATGAATATGATATGTATTGCATTCTGTATGCTGCTTGTTCTTCTGCTCTCTGGGATGAGTACTCAAGTGTCTACAGCCATCACCTGCGACCCACTCGAGCTGAGTGCATGTGCAGGTGCTATTACTTCCTCGACTGCACCCTCAGCTACGTGCTGCAATAAATTAAAGGAACAAAGGTCTTGCCTTTGCCAGTATGTGAAGGACCCAAACCTCCAAAAACTTGTTAACTCTCCCAATGCCAGGAATGTGGGTAACATTTGTGGCACCCCATTCCCCAGATGCTAGGCTTCCTTGTCATTGTTCTGGAAAACTGTCGTATATTTTTCCGAACAAAAGAATTAAGGTCTTTTTGGCTGAACTTCCTTGGCATTAAGTGGGTCAGTTGGTGTGTGCCTTCAGACGTACAACAGTAGGGGTTCTTGTTAGTACTGGAAAAGTCATGGTAATTGTTGAAATGGTTTTTGTCTTGCATGTCTCGTTTTCTATGGAGCTTTCTGTATTTTGTGTCTTTAGTGGAATTTCAGTATAACTAAGGCTAAGGCTATGTTCGTTTTCTACATGTAGTTGGGACCCAGATTGGTGCCACTTTCATGCTTCAGGTCACTCTCACAATCACTTGAGGCATAGAAAGGAGAGACCAGACCATGTCTGGAGAGTGATCTAAGTTATGCCATGGGGGGTTTTTTATTTATTGAAATGCTTCATTTTCTTCATTTCTGATATCAGAAAGTGTTAAGCCAATAACAAAAGACCGAAGATAAAAATAAAATATATGCCATGTTATATGCAGATGAGTTGTTGATCGACTACAATTAAAGCACATACTTCGATATCAGTAGTTCGACTTACTGGAAAAAACTATAAAGTTGGCTTATGTATAATATTCTATTATGGCCAATTATAGTTTTATGTTTTGTCTAGAAACCTATTGTAATATCTCCAATCAAAAATATTTTTGAAGTTGATAGAAATTTCGGTTATTAGTAGAGGCGATCGTTAGAAGTCACAAATTACTAAATAGTTGAAAATTATGGTTAGTAGTCGGGAAGTTTTGGGTAAGAACCATCCTGTAAAGTCTATATAAAGGGTGAAGTCTGATCATTTTGGAGAACCAAATTTAGAGAGCCATAGAAAACGATGATGTTTTCTAAGAAAGCTGCAATTGTAACCTCGATTCAGTGATTCGGAATATAAATCAAGATCCAAATAATATCAGTGTCATTCCAATCAATCCAGATATGGCTTGAACTTTAGTTGTAACATTGATGAGTTTTTGGGACTATAAATCCAGATATGGCTTGAACTTTCCTTAAATTATTTCATGACTATAAAATAAAAATTATGNACCAGATTCTAACTTTTACTTATAACAAACATATATCTGTCTTTAGCTCGTTATGGTAGCATTTGAAGTTTTATCTATGATCCATTTAGTTCCTCAACAAAAAGTCATCAAAATTGTGGAAAATGACGCACTAAGAAAACAATTAGACCTTCGGATATCACTGTTTTGTTGCTGCTGCTGAGGTGGGTAACTAGTATGGGTCATGCCAAGGCCATCGTTCTGATGCTTCTCCCATCCACCGGTATTATCTCTTGAGTGAGACCAGTAGTCAAGGGTTGAACCCAGCAGAGACAACAACGGCCAGCTGGTCCTGAGTGGGGATGAAGGAAACTGTCAAAGCTTTGGCTGCAACTTGTCACTAACAAAGTGAAAATCTATCCCCACATGTTTGGTCTTGGCATGAAACACTGGATTGGCTGACATGTATGTTCCACCTATGTTGTCACACCAAAGAATTGGAGCCTTTGGGAGTGTAACTCGTAGATCATGAAGCAGATACTGGATCCATTGTAGTTCGGCAGCAGTGTTGGCGAGGGCCTTATATTCGGTTTCGGTGCTTGATCAAGACACTGTTGGATGTTTGCGAGAGCTCCAAGAAATTAAATTCTTGCCAAGGAAAATACAATATGCACCTGTAGATCGACGCCCATCGGGACAACCAGCCCAATCTGCATTGGAAAAAGGCTTCTAGGTGCTGAGTTGATGACTTAGTGATGAGAAGTCCATGAGAAAATGTATGCTTGAGGTACCGTAGTATGCGCTTCACAGCCTGCCAGTGCAACTTGGTTGGACGATGCATAAATTGACACACACGGTTAACAACGAATGCTAAGTCTGGTCGAGTGAGGGAAAGATATTGTAGAGATCCAACAGTGCTTCTAAAGAGAGTTGTGTCTGGAAAAGGATCACTATCATAAGCCGATAAAGAATGAGATGAAGCCATAGGGATGATATTGGCTTAGCTTCAAGCATCTTAGTTGTTCTTAGTAAGTCAAGTATATATCGCTGCTGAGACAAAAGAAGGCCTCTGGTAGTCGTTGCACTTCAACTCCGAGAAAGAAATTAAGATCACCAAGATCTTTAATGGTAAAATCATTTCTCAAAAGTGTAAGAAGCTCATCAATAGCAGTTGAAACCGAAGAGGTGATGATTATATCATCAACATAAATTAGAATAAATATGGTCGTGGATCCATCATGAAATATAAATAAGGAGGAATCGACTTTAGATGCTTGAAAGCCATGTTGAAGTAGGCAATAGCTCAACCGTGAAAACCAAGCCCTCGGGGCTTGTTTGAGAACATAGATTGCTTTGTTGAGGCGACAAACATGAGATAGATATAAGGGATGTGAAAAACCAAGTGGTTGAGTCATATGTACCTCCTCAGAGAGTGTCCCATGGAGAAACGCATTCTGAATATCAATTTGACGCATGGCCCATCCTGCGGAATAAGCTAGGGAGAGAATAGTTCGTATAGTGGTTGGTTTAATCACTGGACTATATGTTTCACCATAATCCAAACCGGCTAATTGATGAAATCCTTTAGCCACTAGCCGCGCTTTGTAGCGCTCAAGAGATCTATCAGATTTTCGTTTTAGTTTGAACACCCATTTGCAGCCGACTACATTTTTAGCCGTATGAGGGGGAACAAATGACCAGGTGTTGTTTCGAAGTAGAGCATTAAATTCTTCTTGCATCGCAGCTCACCACTCTGGTGTTTTGACAGCATTAGTGAAGCAGGTGGGTTCAATAAGTGCAGCATTTTCAGCAATCAAAGCTCTGGGAATGGTATATCGAATTGTGCCATCTGTATATTGCCGAGGTCTGAAGACATTGGCTTGAGACCGAGTGACCATTTGGTGAGTACGGCTAGATGCTGGCGCTGGATGAACCTCAGTGCCAGAAGGAGCAGGTGATGAAACATGTGATTGAGTCGATGTTATTGCAGGTGATAAAGCAGGTTATGAACCAATCACATCTGAATCCGTCAATGGAGTAAATAATGGAAGTGGCAAAATAGCATGAGCAGGGGATGAAGACTGAGAATGGGACCTGCAAATGGGAGAGGCAAACGAAAAAGAGGATTCATCGAAAATAACATCACAAGATATATAGATTCGTTTGGCGTTAGGATTTAAACATTTGTAATCTTTATGATGCATGCTATATTCGATAAACACACAGGGAGAAGAGCGAGGTTGCAATTTATTTGTGTTATAAGGTCGAAGGTGTGGATAGCATGCTCACCAAAAATTTTGAGAAAAGTATAATTTGGACTGCACTTGTATAACTTTTCATTAGGTGATAAATTATTAAGTACAGTGGTAGGCATGCAGTTAATAAGAAAACATGCAGTTTGGCAAGCTTCATCCCAAAACTTCTTTGGTAAGGAGCTGTCAGTAAGAAAAGCTAGAGAGGTTTCAATGATATGCCTATGTTTTCGCTCAGCACATCCATTTTGTGGATGAGTATGTGGGCAAGATAGACGGTGATGAATGCCTCGAGTTTGGAGATGAGTATGGAGGGACCAATACTCACCCCCCCCCAGTCAGATTGTAAACTTTTAATTTTAGTGTCAAATTGTCGTTCAACAAGAGCTTGAAATTTCAGAAACGTGAGATAGACATCAGATTTGCATTGTATTGGATATAGCCAAGTGAATCGAGAAAATGCATCGATAAAAGTCACATAATATTTATTTTCAAGATGTGAAACAACTAGTGATGGTCCCCAGACATCACTAAATACTAACTCCAAAGGAGGTGAGAACACATGCGTAGAAGAAGAAAAATGAAGCTGATGGCTTTTAGCTTGCAAACACGCAGAGCATGGCGCATTGATTTTATTGGAAACAACTGGAAGCTGGAACTTGGAGATGACACGGCGAACAGTTTTGAAAGCTGGATGCCCCAACCGACGATGCCAGTTGACATTGGTTGTGCGTTCATCGACAAGTGCTTGTTTTATTGGACTGGAAGGAAGTTGATAGAGACCGTTTTTAAGCTGCCCTTGAAGGATTACCTTCTTTGTGCTGCAATCCTTATTCACAAAATGAGACGCATGAAATTCAAAAAAGACGAAGTTGTCAAGTGCAAATTGACTAACCGAAAGAAGAGTTTTTGTAATATGGGGAACATGAAGTAGATGTTTTAAAACAAATGAACGAGCAGATGTACAAAGAAGGGAGGAACCGATGTGATCAATGTTCAAACTTGAGCCATCACCAACATGCATCTGATCAGGACCATTGTAAGGATCTGTAGATAAGATGAGTTGGGAAAGATCACTGGTCAGGTGATGGGTTGCACCAGTATCGGGGTACCAATTCTCATCAGGTGCACTTTGTTGAGAAGTATAATATGCTTGAGGAGACTGAGATGGAGCTTGTTGAATGGCATGATCAGATCTGTAGTGACAGGTAAGTGCAATATGACCCACTTTGTTGCAAACCTGGCATGTAGGGCGAGAGCCATTGGAGAAGGTGCTAGTTGATTGGGAAGAGTGACCCCTACTGTGACCACGTTGGCCACGTCCACCAGAGTTATGTCTGCCACTAGAATTATTATAGTAGGATCGCTGATTTTTGCCTTGATTGGGATGATTGCGAGAGGCCATATTGGCAGAGGACATGGCAAGATCAGTTGGAATCTGATGTTGCTCAAGGCGTTGCTTATGTGCAAGAAGATGTCCATACAATTCATCAAGAGGTAGAGGATCTACACGAGTTGTCACAGACGTGACAAAGGGATCAAATTCAGTCCCTAAACCTGCAAGCAAATAAGAGACAGTTTCATAAGGATTTAAAGGCTGTCCAGTAGTTGCAAGTGTGTCACTGAGTATTTTCATTTTTTGAAAATAGTCAGATATGGTAGAGGATCCTTTCTTCATGGTGGTGAGTTGATAATGAGTGCGAGTGATACGAGCTTGGGATTGAGAAATAAACATTCTTTCAAGAGAGAGCCAGAGATCACGTGAAGTAGTACAGCCTATGACATGAGATAGAATATTTTCTAATAGGGAAGATATAAGGGTGCTGAGAATGATCTGGTCTTGTTGACTCCATAAATAAAATGCTGGATTTGGGATGATGGCAGCGGCACTTGAGGTGGGTGTGGGGTTGGGTAGGTTGTAGGTGGAGGAGGGTTGGTGCCATCAACAAAGCCATAGACATACTGGCCAAGTAGATAAGGTGTGACTTGAGCACACCAGAGGATGAAGTTCTCATGGGTTAATTTAATGGTGATTAAATGGTGGATGTTGGTAAGGCCAGTGATGGGAGTAGAAGTGGAGTTTGGGGATGGCTGTGGGTGGGTTTCAGTAGAGGATGGTGGTGAGGATATGGGACTGTCCATTTGAAAATAGAGTAGGGAGACACAAGTCTTGGTGGCTCTTGATACCAAGTTAGAATACACAAATATATGATTTGTGAGTAATCTCCTTAACCATATCAGGAGTCGATATTGCTTTATATAAAGATTATAACAGATGAGTTTGTTACATGAGATTGAGATCAGATAAACTAGATTACAGTAAGATATTTGAATACAAAAGTTTGTTGAGAGATTCTCGCTATTTGAGTTGATCTTGTTGTTAGTCAGCTTCAGGATTCTGCTGTTGAGCAGTTGTAGAGGTAGATTCAGCATAATCCTTAACGACGAGGAAGGTTCTTCTGGAATGGTGGTAGAGGCCGAGACAGTGAGTGACAGAGAGGGCTTGGGAGGAGGCCAAGGGATTGTGCCAAGGGATTGTACCATTGGATTGAAGAAGTGCCTCCCGGGTGCATAAATCCTTCACAAGAAAATACGAAAGTGAAATTCAAAATAGATAGAGTTATCAAGGAAGAATTGAAGAACAAACAATAAATTTTTAGTGATATAAGGAACATGAAGGAGTTTGTGAAGGAGATATATATTTGCCAGATGAAGTGTTGAGATGAGCTAAACCAATATTTTGTATGGGAAGAGTGGAACCCTCTCCAATGCTGACTTGTTCAGTGCCATGATATGGTGTGGACTCCAGATTAAGATTTGAAAAATCAACTGTGAAATGTAAGGGTGCTACCCACCCCTACCTCCCCCCCCCCCCCGATACTAGATGAGGTATCCCAGCCCTGCACAATAAGGATTCTGGGCCATTTTGGACTCATAATTTAAGTAAAAAAAAAAAAAACCTGAATTTAATAATAAAAATAACAAAAAATAATTTACAATAATAAAAATTATTAATTATATACTACTAAGTTGCAACTATTAACTAATAATCATAACTAAGCTATTATTATATTAAAATGGTAATTAAGAGAAAACTACTACAAAATTACAAATTCATATAAATATATTACAAATTGTACTATTGTAGCAATATTACAATTAATTAAATTAACAAAAGAATAACATTTCATTCTTCAATGAAATTTGGGGTGTCCATGGTGGTAGAAAAGTGAGTTGTGTTGATTGCTATGAGATTATAAGAATCGAGATCATAAAATCTGAAACATTAATAATTTAAAAGAAAAACAAATTATATTCATAAACATGAAACAAAAATTAAAAACAATTAAGGGACAAATTGTGCAAACCAATGACGGATGGCAATGGTGGGTCCAATACACACGAAGTCATATTGTAATGGAGCTAGTCACAAACGTTGTCTCATGTATCACTACAACAATTAAATTTGAAATTAATACCAATTAAATTAATATAAATAAATTAAAATAATATAATATAATAAAACTCACGATTACCAGATGGTCCAGATCCAGGCTAATCACCATTCTCCTCATCATCGGCCTCCTGAAAGTCAAGAACATCCATAATATGAATTGGGGTTCCCTTGATCCAATTCTACGTCCAAATCAATGCCTCCACAGTGGAAGCAGATAATGAACTTCGGAATGGATCCAATATGCGACCTCCGGTGCTAAAGGTCGACTTTGAGGCTATAGTGCTAATAGGGATGGCCAAAATACTTCAGGTTATCTCTCCAAGGACGGGATACTTCACAACATGACTCTTCCACCAAGCTAATATATCAAAGTCTCGAGCAAATGGTTGAGCTCTGTTGCCAAGTATCTGTCTACTTCCGACTGAACCTTTGTAGAATGACAGACTATGGGGTTGTGCTTTAACGTCTCACCCCAGTCCAACCTACTCTCAACCCCAACTTTTGGAGGAGGTGGGGGGGGGGGATAGGTGTAAGTATCGAAATATTATCACTCCCGAAGACGGTAAACTCATCAAACAATCTAACAAGGACTTCCTTAACCCTTGCCGCAATAAGCTCTGCCCATGCATTCCCGTGCACAATTCTCAATCTGTATACCATGCCATTCATCTTAAATTGGGGGTTAAGAACAACAGCCACATATAATAAAATATTAGACCTACTGATATCTCCCCAATACTTGTCATACTTCACCCTCATTATCAATGCCATCTCCTGCATCCTAACATGGTCATTCGCACACATGTCATCCAATTATTCTCTTACCTTATATATTTACTGGCAGAAATGAGGGGATATAGGGTACAAAGAATCAGACAGCTTAGTTGTGACCTCATAGAAAAGCCTTAAAAAATAAACAAAAGTAGCAACCACCTCCCAATCATTATCAATAGGCTCCTTAATCTCCCGTGCTCATCAAAATATCTAACATATTGAATGTCTTCATCACCCAATAATGTAAAGACCGACTTATATTCTTGGGCCACCTCCATCATCGAGAAGGCTGAGTTCTATCTTGTAGGAATATTAGTATAGAGGCCCTTCTTGGATGTTATGCCTGCAGACCTCACAGCAACCCTGAATTTATCCAATCTAGCAGGAGAAGATCTCACAAATCTCACAACAGTTCTGATTCGGGCAATCGAGTCATTAAGATCTTTCAAACCATCAGTCACAATTAGATTCAGAATATGTGTAGCACGTCTCACATGCAAACACTCATCACTCATGATTGTCTTATTTGCCTCTTTAAGATAGGTCTTAAGATGTCCCAATGAGACATCATTAGACGAGACATTATCAATTGTAACGATCACCACTCATGCCAACTCCCACTCCTTTATTGCGGTCTCGAAGGCCCTCTCAATCATCTCACCTTGAAACTTGACAAAACTTTTATTTTTTTTATATAATGTCCAATCACAATTAACAAAATGCGTAGTCAAAGACATATAATTATAATTTTGGATGAATGTTTAAGTATCGGTGGTGAGGCAAACCATTTGACCTGCCAATTGACCCCTCAACAAATATTTCTTTTAAATATACTGTTTCTTTACATTCTTTGCCACACGAGAAGGAAGATTAAACCTAGGTTCCAAGTACTTAGAATATGCTTGGAATCCTTTCCCCTCCACAAACTGAAAATGTAGCTCGTCCATGATGACCATACGAGCTAGGTGTCTTCTACACTCATCGGGATCATACTTAGTATATCCCTTCAACGTTGCACCCCCACTACTCCCATTTGTCATTTTTTTAAGTCCAATCTCTAGTATAGATTGATTCTTCTCTTGTAAAGATTTTAATATTGAACTTTTCTTGCATTGTTCTCCTAAGTGTGCCTTAAATTGGGATGTGCCATGTTTCCTATAGTGACATCCATACATTTTACCACAATAGTTACACTTAGTTTGGAGATTATTGGGGTCACCACCACTAATTTAGTAAAGTGAGTTCATACTTGATTGTTGAGATATTTTGGCTAAAATGTCCACCTAAAATAGAATAAATCAAGACTGAATAGGTCCAAAAATAAGATTGAAAGAGAGATTTTAAGATTTAAGTCTTATCCTGTGGAACTCTCAATTTTAAGGAATAAAGTGATGATTTACTTAGCTCATGGGATTAAATGTTTTATCTATAGGTGATGAAGCCCAGGCCCATAAGAAGGCCCAGAAGCATTAAGCAAAGTGGCCCAGCCCCCTGCTCGACTCCTTAGTCCAGACTTTGCCTCGGTTTCTCTTCAACAAACACAAAGGCTTCGAGAATGATCTCTTCAGAAGGGTAGAGTTGCGAAGTGGAAAAAAGAAACGGTTAGAAGAGAGAGGGAAGAAGACGATGGGGAAGGAGGAGGATAAAAGGGAGTGGAGGCACGCGAGAGAGTGGTCACACTCGGAACCATTTCTTTTAGTCTGTTTTTATTTGGAGAATATTTTCTGTTTGTTTTCTTGTTTTGAGTTAGGGTTTCCGAATCATCTATCTCATGATGATTTAGGGCTAACTTCTTTGTCTAGGGTTACAGAGGAAAGGGTTTTCTTTCCCCATTGTCGATTGATTATTGCTGTTATACTTAGTTTATACTTGTTGCTGTATTCTCATGCTTTACCTACTATCGGTTGTGAAGGATCTCTTACTCTTGAACTGTTGTAGACTCACGGCACAGCAGGACCTTGAAATAATCAAGAATCCTTCAACCTTTGAGTCTTGAAATAAAATGGAATGATAATATAGTGAGGGTTTTATCTTTCATTGATGTTTAATCTGCGTGTTTGTTCATTTAAGTTCTGGTGTTAATATCTTGATTGAGTTAACAACAGTTACATCCAACAGCTACAATCACAATGGTAGAAGGAACTCTAACCCTGTGCCCCTAGTTTTACTCATTTTGTTAAAAATCAATTCCAGTTTCTGAGTTCTAAAAAGGTTGTTGTTTAGTTTTTGATTCTCATTCTTTTAAACATTGCAAATCTGGTTTTATGAAAAAATCTCCCTTAAAATAATCACAAACCCTTACTTCATTTACTAAATCATTAAATCATCCCACATTCTTTGCGTTTTCAGAGTGCATACCTCATTCATTGGTCCCTTAGTTATTGGAAATAACCAGCTTTACAAAAGAGATTTGTTCCACTATAATCCACTCTCTCCCTTAATTGGATACATACCATTCGTTTGATCCTAGATAGATTATGTTAATATAGTTGTCCCTGTGGAAATGATCTTGGGCACTCCCACTATATTCTAAAATCTACTTTTATACTTGGAAGCACTATTTGGTGAGTATCAAGTTTTTGGTGTTGTTGCCAGGGACAACTGGTGAAGTATAATTTTTTTCTTGTACAATATTTTTTTTTTTAGAATCTATGAACCTCTTCACAGATGAGGTAACAATTCCTTTTTTTTGTTGATTAATTGTTGAAGTGCATGTTATTGTTATCTTCCTACTGGTATGTTTGTTCTTTGAGCATGAATGTCTATTTGGGCTAGAGATCAATCATCAAGATTAGTCAGGACTGTTTCAACTGCATTGATTGAAACTGCTTCTATTTCTTTTGAGTCATCTTCTAAAAATTTAAGTAACATGGGGATAATGAGCATCATGAAGTTGTGGAGGACAACATGACACTGAGAGAGTATTTACAGCCTGTTAGGACCAATTCTCCCTCTTGCATAATTTAACATTGGATCAACCTAATGTTGTAAACATGATTGCTAAGAATTATTCAGGACCATTCTCTAACACTTACAATGCAGGTTGGAAGAATCACCAAAATCTCAGTTGGAGAACTGAGCAGCAAGCCTCATCCTCCACAGCACCCTATGTGCCTTATGCACCACCTCCAGCCCAACCTCAACCCAACCCACAAGTTCAGCAATCTCAAGCAGAAGGGCCCAATATGAAGGCTGCTAAAGCCGTTACAACCTTGAGGAGTGGTAAGATTCTGGATGAAACTGAACCTACCATTGGAAACTTAGGTAAGGACCTCCACTCAAAATCACATGGTGAATTGCATGCTGAAAACTCTGAGAATCTTGTGTATGTACCTGCTTAATTTCCTCAAAGGTTGATTTTTGTGCATAAAGAAAAGAAAAGTTTTGAGATTTTGGAAGTTTTCAAACAAGTCAAAATAAACATTCCACTATTGGATGCCATTAAACAAATCCCTGCTTATGCAAAATTTTTAAAGGATCTTGCCATCATTCAAAATCACACACCCCCTAAATACAAAGATCCTGGATCACCCACTATCTCTTGCATTATTGGTGATGCAAAAATTGGCTAGGCTTTGCTTGATTTAGGATCGGGGGTAAATCTCTTACCCTATAGTGTGTATGAACAGCTGGGATTGGGTGAATTAAAACCAACTTCCATAATTTTGCAATTAGCTGACAGGTCCATTAAAGTGCCTAGGGGAGTATGAGAAGATGTATTAGTACAAGTAGATAGGTTTTATTATCCAGTAGACTTTGTGGTGCTGGATATGAAACTAACTGCTACAACGAATGTCTCTTCTACACTAGTGATCTTAGGGAGACCCTTTTTAGGAACTTCTAATGCTATTATAAATTGTAGAAGTGGGGTTTTAAAAATGAGTTTCGGCAACATGACTTTGGAACTGAATATCTTTAATTTATGTAGGCAGCCTCAAGAATTGGAAGAAATGCAGGAAGTCAATTCTTTATAAGCAATTCCCTTTGAAGATCTTTTCTTTAATATTGATTCTATTGAAAGTTTTCTGTTAACTAATGTTGATAATATCTCTATTGTCTTTGCTGTAGGAAGCCCAGGTGACACCCAATGGAGGCTTAAATTCGAGCCTTTGCCCCTCATTCCAGATTCTGCTAAGTCCCCAAATGAGAATAGCCCAACATTGAAACTAAAAGCTCTCCCAGTAGAGTTGAAATATGCTTATCTAGGCCCTGAGGAATCTTTTTTAATGGTAATCTCATCTCAGCTCACTGCTGAACAGGAAGGTAAGTTACTTGATGTATTGGGGCAGCATAAAACTGCCATTGGGTGGACCATTGTTGACATGAGAGGTATAAACTCCCTGACTTGCACCCATAGAATTTATTTAGAAGAAGGGGCTAAACCTTTTAGGGAGATGCAGAGAAGATTGAACCCTATATTAAAAGAGGCAGTAAAGAAAGAGGTTTTGAAACTGTTGGATATATGTATTATTTACCCTATAGCAGATAGTCAATGGGTGAGTCCCATTCAAGTGGTACCAAAGAAATCTGGTGTCACAGTGGTAAAAAATGACAAAGGGGAATTAATACCTACTAAAGTAACAACTGGATGGAGAATGTGCATAGACTATAGGAAACTGAATGCAGCTTCTAGGAGAGACCATTTTCCTTTACCTTTCCTTGATCAAATCTTAGAAAAGGTAGCTGGGCATGAGTTTTATTTATTTTTAGATGGCTATTCAGGGTATACCAAATCGAAATTGCCCCAGAGGACCAAGAAAAGACCACATTTACCTGTCCTTTTGGGACCTTTGCTTTCAAAAGGATGCCCTTTGGCTTATGCAATGCTCCTGCCACTTTTCAGAGATGTATGTTAGGCATTTTCAGTGATTTAATCGATGATACAGCTAAAGTGTTTATGGATGATCTCTCGGTATTTGGCAAAAGTTTTGACTCTTGTTTGGCTAACCTAAAAACAGTTTTGACCAGGTGTGAAGAAAAGCAGTTAATGCTTAACTGGGAAAAGTGCCATTTTATGGTACAACAAGGAATAGTCTTTGGGCACATTGTTTCTAAAAAGGGTACTGAGGTTGACAAGTCTAAGGTAGACCTGATTGAAAATTTACCCATACCTTGAAGTGTGAAAGACATCAGATCTTTTCTAGGCCATGCTAGGTTTTATAAGAGGTTCATTAAAAATTTTGCCTAATCTCGAAACCCTTATGCTAGCTGTTGATGAATGATGTTACTTTTACTTGGACTAAAGAGTGTCAAACCGCTTTTACCCAGTTAAAAGTTAGCCTAACTACTGCCCCTATAATCCAACCCCCTGACTGGTCATTACCATTTGAAATAATGTGTGATGCCAGTGATGTAGCTGTTAGGGCTGCTTTAGGACAAAGAAAGAATAAACAGTCTCATGTTGTGTACTATGCTAGCAAAACCTTAAATGATGCTTAGAAAAATTACTCTACTACAGAGAAGGAATTGCTAGCTATAGTATTTGCATTAGAAAAGTTTAGGGCCTATTTGCTTGGGTTTCCTGTCATTATTTTCACTGACCATGCTGCATTGAAATTTCTATTCACTAAGAAAGATGCAAAATCGAGGCTCATCAGGAGGATCCTTTTGTTACAAGAATTTAATATTACAATAAAGGATAAGAAAGGGTGGAAAATGTTGTAGCAGATCATTTGTCTTGACTTATAGTGAACTCAACCATTCAAAACTTCCCAATTTCTGAATCCTTTTTTTTTTTGATGAAAATTTGTTTTCAGTCCAGGTTTTACCTTGGTATGCTGACTTAGTTAATTTTCTGGTGACAGGACAAACCCCAGCCCATTGGACAACACTGGGCATCAAAAAAATGAAGGCTGAGGCTAAGTTTTTCTTTTATAATGAGCCTTATCTATTTAAATATTGTTCTGACCAAATAATTAAGAAATGTGTTCCTAATAATGAAGTTTCTGCCATACTCACTTTCTGTCACTCTGAAGCCTGTGGTGGACACTTTTCTGCCCATAAAACTGTAGCTAAAATTTTTCAAAATGGGTTTTATTGGCCAACAATGTTCACAGACACTTACATTTTTTATAAATCTTGCGAACCTTGTAAAAAATTGGGAGGCATTACCAAAAGAAACATGATGCCAATGCAACCAGTTCTAGTTCTAGAAATTTTTTATTGTTGGGGCATAGACTTTATGGGGCCATTTCCTTCCTCTTTTGGTTTTCTTTATATCTTGCTTGCTGTTGACTATGTGTCAAAATGGGTTGAAGCCATACCATCCAGAAATTGTGACCATCATATTGTTTTAAAATTTCTCAAAGAAAATATTTTTGTATGGTTTGGTATACCTAAAGCTATAATCAGTAATAATGGGACCTACTTTTGCAATAAACCTCTTGCTGTTTTAATGAAAAAATATGGGATACATCACAAAGTTTCCACACCTTACCATCCTCAGACTAATGGCCAAGCTGAATTGGCCAATAGGGAAATAAAGCATATCCTTGAAAAAACTATTAACCCTAATAAAAAGGACTGGTTTGAGAGGTTACCTGATGCACTTTGGGCTTATAGGACTGCTTACAAAACCATTCTGGGAATGTCACCATATAGATTAGTCTATGGTAAAGCATGTCACTTACCTGTGGAGTTGGAACACAAAGCATACAGGGCCATTAAAAAGTTTAACTTTGATGCTGACCAATCTGGTTCATTTAGGAAACTGCAGATTGCTGAATTGGATGAACTCCGGAAGGATGATTATGACAATGAAAAATTGTCCAAGGAGCGTATGAAGCAATTTCATGACAAACACATCCAAAAGAAAACCTTCAACCCAGACCAGCAGGTATTGCTGTACAACTCCAGACTACATCTCTTTCCTGGGAAGCTGAAATCCCAATGGAGTGGTCCTTATGTGGTCAGGGTTATTTCTTCTCATGGGGCTATGGAGCTCCTTAACCTTCAGAATGGCAATACTTTTAAAGTTAATTGTCAGAGACTTAAACCATTTTTCTCAAACTTTTCTCCTGAAGAGACCACTTTAAGTCTCCTTGATCTCATTTCTTTTTAGATAAAATTGCTTGAACTTGTTAATAAGGCTTTCCCTTTGGATGTAGTATTTTTATTTTCTGTGCATACTTCCATATGAACACTCCATACTCAGGTACTGCTCTCACTCATTTCATTTTCAGCTTCTTAATGATTCTTATTTTGCATCATTGAGGACAATGCTTACATTAAGTTGGGGGGTGTTATAAATCAGTTTTAGTTTTAATGCTAATTCACATTAGTATTGCACATCACAATGAACCACTAGAGGCATTGTCAATGATTGGTTTATAGATAGCAGCAATAGCTCCCTTCTTACACTTTTTGGGGAGCATGATCAGACTTGATTAAATGAAAGCCAATAGGAATTTGGGTCAAAAGAGAGGTTTATTCATGTTGACATGTCTCTTTAACCAAGAATGTTTTGTGCATCATATAAGGGACTCCTGCTAGCTGTTGACACTACTTACACTTAGACAACTTGGAACAACACTTTATGGTTATTAAACTAATCAGACTAAGTAGTTGTTTAAGGTCTCTAATGAACCATATTTTGTTGGCTTAGGAAGAGTGCTGGTAAAATATCTATACTTGAAAAGGGACAAGCCAGGGATCTTTAAAAAAAAAAAAAACAAATGAGTGTAATAAAAAGGGCTGCTATGGATGAGACAATTAGGTGGTCAAACTTGGAGTCTCTACTTATTTTTATAAACACACAGCACTCAGCAGTACTCACCTTGCTCTGATACTTACTTTGGTTACTAGTCATTTCAGTGCATAAAATTCTTTTTAGAACCAAAATGTCTCTTGCATTTTTGAAATTTTGTCTGATTAGAGACTTACCCTCATAAAGGGTAGAAGAGGGGTTAGTTGAGCTACCATGGGATGTAACCAAATATTTGCTAAGAGACTAGCAAAAGGTAAGTTGGGGGGTGTGATTGTTGAGATATTTTGGCTAAAATGTCCACCTAAAATAGAGTAAATCAAGACTGAATAGTTCCAAAAATAAGATTGAAGGAGAGATTTTAAGATTTAAGTCTTATCCTGTGGAACTCTCAATTTTAAGCAATAAAGTGATGATTTACTTAGCTAATGGGATTAAATGTTTTATCTATAGGTGATGAAGCCTAGGCCCGTAAGAAGGCCCAGAAGCATTAAGCAAAGTGGCCCAGCCCTGTGCTCGACTCCTTAGTCCAGACTTTGCCTCAGTTTCTCTTCAACACTCGGAACCATTTCTTTTAGTCTATTTTTATTTGGAGAATATTTTCTGTTTGTTTTCTTGTTTTGAGTTAGGGTTTCTGAATCATCTATTCTATAATGATTTAGGGCTAACTTCTTTGTTTAGGGTTACAGAGGAAAAGGTTTTCTTTCCCCATTGTTGATTGATTGTTGCTGTTATACTTAGTTTATACTTGTTGTTATATTCTCATGTTTTACCTACTATCGGTTGTGAAGGATCTCTTGCTCTTGAACTGTTGTAGACTCACGGCACAGCAGGACCTTGAAATAATCAAGGATCCTTCAACCTTTGAGTCTTGAAATAAAAGGGGATGATAATACAGTGAGGGTTTTATCTTTCATTAATGTTTAATTTGCGTCTTTGTTCATTTAAGTTCTGAAGTGTTAATATCTTGATTAAGTTAATATAAACAGTTACATCCAGCAGCTACAATCACAATGGTAGAAAGAACTCTAACCCTATGCCCCTAGTTTTACTCATTTTGTTAAAAATCAATTCCAGTTTCTGAGTTCTAAAAAGGTTGTTGTTTAGTTTTTGATTCTCATTCTTTTAAACATTGCAAATATGGTTTTATGAAAAAATCTCCCTTAAAATAATCACAAACCCTTACTTCATTTACTAAATCATTAAATCATCCCACATTCTTTGCGTTTTCAGAGTGCATACCTCATTCATTGGTCCCTTAGTTATTGGGAATAACCAGCTTTACAAAAGAGATTTGTTCCACTATAATCCACTCTCTCCCTTAATTGGATACATACCATTCGTTTGATCCTAAATAGATTATGTTAATATAGTTGTCCATGTGGAAATGACCTTGGGCACTCCCACTACATTCTAAAATTTGCTTTTATACTTGGAAGCACTATTTGGTGAGTATCAATACTATAGAAACATGTTTCTTGCTTTGTGGGGGCAAGGGGGCAGGCCCGATAGGGCAAGGGTCTGTAGGGATAGGGGTAGGGGTAGGGGTAGGAGAGCTAACACTACAATTTGATGGATTTTTCATTCACCAAAACTGACAAAAATTTGAAATGAAGCAACATCACACCAAGTTCAAACAATTAAAACCATCCAACAATCACTCAAGTTACATTAATTTTTAAAAAGTTGATGCAATAATCACTCACTTAATTTTTAAAAAGTTGATGCAATAATCACTCACTTAATTTTCAAAAAGTTGATGCAATAATCACTCAATTAAAATAGTGATGCCATCAATTTCAAATAGAGACTAGAACATGCTGATAAAAAGGCAAGAAAATGTAGCAAGTGATCTGGCACATCTTAATCGAATCAAAGACAAAAATGTAGCTCCAACACTTCCTAGCATAAAATATGGTATCATTATTGTCATGTTAAACAAAATCATGTTAGAATCATGTTAAATAGAAATGCAAAAATAAAAAGCAACTCATTATTGTCCCATAGAAAAGAATTAACATTTACAACCGTCTGACAAGGATCCAACAATCACATAATCATGTGAACACATTAGCAATCGCCTAACATACAACCATATCAGTGTGTTATCATGGAAAGGGCATAGGACTGTGAAAATATGGTATCATTATCAGAAATTTTCTTTCTTGTGCATCAAAAGTATAAGTGATCACCATAAAATACTAATAAAGAGGAAAACAAAAAGACATTATTCTCCTTTCCTCCTTACACATGTAATGGTGAAGGTTATGCATCAATAATGGTGCAGCTTGCTACGGAGATAATTGAGGATATTATGGGATTTGATTATAATTTATGGAGATATGATTTGGAAAATATTTATTATATTTTTGGTGATAATCTCCTTTCTAGCTAGATTAGATATTGCTGTAAATTAGGCTGTAAATACTTACCTTGTATAGCATATTAGGCGCATATAATCTAGCAATAATCTTGTATATTCTCTTCTATATAATGAAAGCAAACATTCAGTAAAGAGTATTCAGACCAATTTGACATGGTATTAGAGCTCCTACTCTGATATTCATCTTTGTGGTCTTAATCCTTCATGTGCGATGGGAAGAATTTTTTTCTTCCTTTGTTTCTGCAAGTTCCATCTTGCTCTTGGTGTGTTAGTCTTTTTTGTGGGGAAGCACGTTGTGGGTTTACTATTTTGTGGCAGTCAACCTCCTCTGTGGTGGTGTTCGACTTTTTCTGTGGTTGAATGGTGTTCAAACCTTCTCTGTGGTGGCCCCTGCTCTATTTATGGGCAGTTTTCATTCTCTCGATGATTGCTTTGTGGTGGCTGGGTCACTGTGGGCACATCAGCTGTCTCTGTGGCAGAAGACAGGTTTTGTGGTGGTTGCGAGGTGGTCGATGACTTCTGTTGCTGTCTGTGCTGGGTGCTAGGTCAGTATCAGTTTGCCGATTATTTTGTGCTAGGCTGGTATCAGTTTGTCGATTGTTTTTTTGTGTCTGTGGGCCTAATTACTTGGGTATAATTATTTGGGCCCTTTGTTACTTGGGCCTAATTATTCTGTGTCCGTGGGCTTCGCTTATTTGTATTGTGTGTTTGAGCCTCCATTTCACTTGGAGTTGGAACTGATTTGATTTGGACTTGCTGTTTTTTTTTTACTGCTTGGGCTAATTTTTTTTAGTAAGCTTTCATCATGTCTATTGAAATACTATTGTACGATTTACTGGAAAGAATTTTTCTACGTGAAAATTTCAATTTAAAATGTTCTTGAAATGGAAATAATTATCAAGTCAAATTGATAGCTCTATTTGAGTTCCCACTAATGAAAATGAATTTGCCCAATGGGAGGTCAAGGATGCTAAGGTGATCTCCTATCTATTGGGGACGATTGAGCCCCATCTTGTCACAAATCTTCGATGTTTTATTACGGCTTAGGCTATGTGGGACTACCTGCATTGTATTTATCATCAAGACCACAGCGCTTGAAAATTCCAATTAGAGTTGGAAATTAGCAATTACAATCAAAGTAATTTGACCATTGAGCAATTTTATTATGGTTTTATTAATCTTTGGAACGAATATTCTACTATTGTTCATGCTAAGGTTCCCCCTGTGGCACTCGCGGCTCTTCAAGCTGTTCATACTGAGAGTCAACGCGATTAATTTTTTATGAAACTTCGACTTGGATTTAAGCCTGTTCGAGCTGGTTTATTGAACCGTAATCCGATTCCTTCTTTGGATATGAGTGATTTATTGCATTAAGAACATCAGTTATCCACTCAGATGGGTGTGACTTCTGAGAAGGTCTTTTATGAGGCTATAAATGTAGCCTATGCAGTACAAAGGAGATGGAGGAACAAGTTACAGTGCTTCTGTTTCTGTTGTAAAGAGTTTGGTCATATTGCTTGCAACTATCCTAAGAAAGTTTGTAACTACTGCAAGAAAGAGGGTCATATCATCAAAGATTGTCGAGTACAGCCTCAGAATCGGCAATCCCAAGCCTTTCAAGCTACTGTTCAGTCCTCGTCTTCTTTTGTACCCCCCACTGTAAGCTCTCATTCATTTGTTCTATTGAAAAATTGGTAGATAATAACTTTGATATTCATTTTTCTCGTGGTGGTTGTTTTGTGCAGGATCAGGTGTCAGGGAAAGTGATTGCGAAGGGGTCTAAAGTGGGACGTTTATTTCCTTTACAGTTTTCTATTCCTAATGTTGTTTCTCTTGATTGTAAGACTACTGTCAATAATAATGAAGTCTGGCATAAGAAATTGGGTCATCTTAATTCTGTTGTCTTGGCTCATTTTATGAAACATGGTTTTTTGGGCAATAAATATTCATTTTCTTCTTCTTCTGTATATTTTGATTGTGCTACTTGTTGTCTCGGTAAAAGTAAAACTTTACCTTTTCCTGCGCATGATAGTCGTGCTTCTAATTGCTTTGAGATTGTGCATATTGATATTTAGGGTATGAATCCTTTTATTTTTCATGGTCAGTATCGTTATTTTGTGGTGTTTATCGATTATTATAGTCAAATTCACTTGGATATATTTTCTCCGTTCTAAAACTGATGTGTTTTCTGTCTTTCAAAAATTTATTGTGCTTGTTGAGACACAATTCAGTACTTGTATCAAAACTTTACGCTCCGACTTAGGGGAGAAACATGTCTCATTCTTTTCAGACTTTTCTTCAACAAAAAGGGTTCATTTCTCAGCGTTCTTATCCTTATAACCTTCAACAAAATGGAGTCGCTGAGCGTAAGAATCATCATTTCTTAGATGTCGTTCATACTTTGTTGATTGATTCTTCTGTACCTAGAATCATCATTTCTTAGATGTCATTCATACTTTGTTGATTGATTCTTCTGTACCTTTTAAGTTCTGGGTAGAACCTTTATCTACTGCTATCTATTTGATCAATCGTTTGTCTACTACCATTCTAAATTATGATTCTCCCTATTTTCGATTATTTGACATATCTCCTGAGTATCAATCCTTTCATACTTTTGGGTATGTTTGTTTTGTTCATCTGCCACCTGTTGAGCGTCACAAGCTTGCTGCCTAGTTTGTCACTTGTGTCTTTATGGGATATAGTCCTACTCAGAAAGTATTTGTTTGTTATGATGCTCATGCAAACATATTCCAGATCTCTCAGAATGTAATTTTCTTTGAAAATCAATATTTCTTTCAATCTTAGGTTATTTTTTATCTTTCTATTACTCTTTTACCTGCTTTTGATGGTGTGTGTTCTTCTATTAAGCGATCTAAACCAGCTTTGGTGTATCATCGACGTCCTCTCCCTCCTTCAACGCCCCTTCCAGACACTGATTCGTTATCTGATTCTGCGGTTCCTATACCTCAACGCTCTACTAGGGTTACACATCCATCGAATATGTATGGTTTTCCTTATACCTTGCTTACTGCCACTCTCGATACTGATTTTGTTCCTCACTCTTATACCCAGACAATTACCCAAGCATGTTGGCAACAGGCCATGCAAAAAGAAATCCAAACTCTTCAAGACAATCACACTTGGGATCTTGTGACTTGTTCTCTAATGTCAAACCTATTGGTTGTAAATGGGTATACTCAGTCAAGTTTTGGTCTGATGACTCATTGGACAGATATAAGGCCCATCTCGTTGCTCTTGGGAACTGACAAAAGTATGGTATTGATTATGAAGAGACATTTGCATCTATTGCCAAAATGACTATTGAACGGGCTATCTTGCCACTTGCTGCATGGCAGGGGTGGTCTTTCCAGTAGATGGATGTGAAGAATACTTTTCTACATGGGAATCTGAAGGAAGAAATCTATATGCCTCCACCTCCCGGCATGTTTACAACACTTTCCTCAGAGGTTTGTCATCTATGCCGATCCTTCTATGGACTGAAACAGGCTCCGTGTGCATGGTTTGATAAATTTCGCTCTACCCTGCTTGCTTTTCATTTTACTCAAAGTTAGTTTGATTTCTCTCTTTTTCTTCGCAAAACTTCTACAGGAATTGTATTGCTTCTGGTATATGTTGATGACATTGTGATAACTGGCTCTGATACTGAGTTAATTAAGCAATTGTAACAACATCTCAAGGCCTCTTTTCACATGAAAGATCTTGATCCCCTGCAGTACTTTCTTGGCCTTGAGGTGCAGATTACTCTGATTGGTATACTGTTACACCAACACAAATACACGCAGGAAGTGATTTCATTGGTTGGTCTCCAATCGGGTAACTTTATTCTTACTCCCTTAGAGGTAAATCTTAAGCTTCGTCAGGAGGAAGGTGAACTCCTATCAGATCCATCCTTGTATCGGCAGCTCATTGGGAGTTTCAACTATTTGATGATTACTTGTCCTGACATTTCTTTTGTTGTGCAGCAAGCCAATCAATTTATGCAAGCCTCCCGACATCTTCCCTTAGCCTCTGTCCACTGCATTATCTGATATCTAAAAGGCACCTCTACAGTTGGTAGGGTATAGTGATGCGGATTGGGCCGGATGTGTAGATACTCGTCACTCTGTTACTGGCTGGTGCATGTTTTTAGGCAATGCACTGATTTCTTAGAAGAGTAAGAAGCAATACAAAGTTTCCAAGTTCTTCACTGAGTCTGAGTATCGTGCTATGTTTTTCACATGCTCTAAGATCACATGGCTTCTTGGGTTATTGGGTGAACTTGGTTTTCTTCAGCTTCATTCCACTCCTCTTCATGCTGATAATACTAATGCTATTCAGATCGTCGCTTATCCTTTCTTCCATGAGCATACAAAACATATTGAAGTCGATTGACATTCCATATGTGAATCCTTCGACAAACATGATATAAATCTTCTTCACATTTTCGCCGAACATCAAACTATAGACATATTCACTAAAGCTCTTTCTCGACACCAACATCATTTCTTGGTTGACAAATTGATACTTCTTGATCTACTAATTTGAGGGGGGATGTTACAAAGATAATTTAGGATATTATGGGATTTGATTATAATTTACAGAGATATGATTTGAAAAATATTTATTGTATTTTTGGTGATAATTTCCTTTCTAGCTAGATTAGATATTGCTGTAAATTAGGCTGTAAATACTTACCTTGTATAGCATATTAGACGCATAGAATCTGAAAACAATCTTGTATATTCTCTTTTATATAATGAAAGCAAACCCTCAGTAAAGGGTCTTCAGACCAATTTGACATAGCTAAGCCTCGAAGATGGAAAACGAGGATGAAACCAAGAAATGCATAATGACAGAAAGCTTGCACAGAAAAAAAAAAAAAACACAGCAATTGTACGAATCCTTATTATGAACATGCTATAATTTTTCCACGTTACAACTTTAGTGCTCCTAAACCAACACATTCAAGTAAAGAATAAAAAGGCAATGGTTACAAAATGTTGCGATTGCTCAATTACATACCCTATAGCAAGCACAACTCAAAGCATGAAGCACGTGGATAACAGATAAACGAAGACAAACAAGCAATGGAGTCGTTTAGATAAGATTGGAAGAATAATCACACTTGGTTCTTTCAATTTGCATCACCACATTACCAAACACAAAAGCTTTGTCAGTTCCTATCAAACTTACACAAAAGCTTTGGTGTGAAATTCTCTAGGGTTTCGGATTGGTACCCTAAACTAATTTAAGGTTCTAATCCGAAACCCTAGAGAATTTCACACCAAAGAATTTACAAATTACAATCATACAAACACATGCACAAATCAATCCTCCATATCATACAATTCATAATCCCATCTTCCAACATCTCAATTTAATCACATCCTTCATAATCCACATTCCATAACTCAAAAAAAAAAAAAAAAAAAATCAGGATTCTGGAATGAGCCACGGGTAAGGGGCATTTACCTAAGGCCACAGACAACGATGGTGATGGCGTGTGACAAAGCGGGAGGGAGAGAGAGACGTGTCAAGGTACTGGATTCTGGGTAAGGCTTTTACAAAGAGAGAGAGAGAGAGAGAGAGAGAGAGAGAGAGAGAGAGAGAGAGAGAGAGAGAGAGAGAGGTGGGGATTGGGATTGGGGATCGCGGGACTTGGGAGCTAGGAGGGGGGACTTAAAACCTATCTCAAAATGGTGTCATTTTGCCATGGAAAAAATGGCGTCATTTTGAGATAAAAATAAACCCCAGTCATCAAAACGACGTTGTTTTGTCCATGAAAAAATGATGCCATTTTGATGACTGGGGTATTTTTTTTTAATTATATATATATGAGGGTGGGGTTGGGATTGAGGCCATCCCGCCCTCGCCCCAGCTGGGGGCGCCAGATGCGGACGGGGGCACCCGCCCCTCGCATCTGGCAGACGAGGGATCCGCCTTGCCCATATGGGGGTGAGGCGGACGGGGGTAGGGCAGCGGGGTGTGCCTAGTGAAATGGTTGGTAGCTGTTGTATCAGGAAACCAATTATTCGTTTGGGGCATTGTGATAGGTAGAGTTGTAAAATTCGCTGCAAGTGAGGCTGGGGTAGGAGCTTGGTAGGACTGGTTGAAGCGATGATAGCAAGAAAGAGCAGTGTGCCTAGGCTTTTGACAAAATTGAAAGAAAGAGTAGTGTGCCTAGGCTTTTGACAAAATTGACACATTGATCGATTGGAAAAATAGTTGGTGAACTGTCCACCATGCCCACAACCACGCCTACCTCCACGCTGCATTGAGCTTCTGCCTCTGTTTGAATAGCCAAATGATGAAGGTGCCCTTGTGCTGGTCACATGAGCTGCAAGATTGCTACCTGAAAGCAACGATTGAGTTTGATGAGCTAACCGAGATTCATGATTGAGGAAGAAACTAAATGAGATGATAAGGGGTCTGGGCATGTGGTAATGGAGATGACAATAGATTCATAATCTGAGCCAAGCTTAGCCAAAAGATTAATGGAAAATTGTGAGGCTGAAAATGAAAATGGGTGCCCTGTAGCTCCAAGGGAGGCAGTTAGGGACTTTTCCTTGTGGTAATATTCGGAAATAGACTCAGATCCCTTCTTGAGGGTTGCAAGTTGGTATTGAGTTTGTATAACATTTGCTAAGGATTGGGTAGCATAAAGACTCTGCAAGGTTGTCCACAACTCACGAGAGGTTGTACACTCAAGAACTTGGGCTAAGACATTTTTGGATAAAGAAGAGTTAATGGCTGAGATGATTAGTTGATCTGTAAGAGCCATTGTGTATATTCTGGGTTGATGTTTCCATGAAGTGTGGAAGGAGGCATGAGAATGGTGCCATCTACATAACCAAAAAGCTAATATCCTTTGAGAAAAGGTACAATTTGAGCCTTCCATAGTAGGTAATTATCAATTGTGAGTTTGAGAGTGATGAAATGTGTGGCTGAATTCACAATTGAGGAGTTGGGAGTAGGTGGCTGAGTTTGAGGATTTGAGGGTGTAGTTTCTGGTGATTTTTCGGGAGTTTCCATTTGAGCTATTGAGGGAGAGGAGTAGGCGTGAGCCTTCTGGTAGCTCTGATACTATAAAGGCAAAAATGAAAAGAATGCAAGGTATATGTTTGAATAAATGCCTTAGAGAGAGTTTGATTCATTTATTGTTTTTACAATTATGTTTTTTGTCACCCTTTTTACTAGGGGTGGGTAGCGGGGCCCCGCACCCCGCTGCACCGCCCCGTCTGCCCTGTCCCCGTTCGCAGGGCAGGGGTTCCGGCCCGCTTAGGTGGGGTGTGGGCTAGGCCTGGCTCCGTGTTTCCCCCACCCCGCATGAATACATATATAAATATATAATATTTATATTATATATATTTTTAAAAAAAACTCCATATTAGTTAAAAGGCGCCTTTTCATTTTATGTTAACCCCCCCTCCCCCTCCCCCCCTCACTTTCTTCTTCTCGAAGCCTCATCTCTCTCTCAGTCTCTCAGACGCACTCTCAGTCTCTCGCACTCTCTCAGTCTCTCTCTCGATCTCTTCTCTCTCTCTCGCACGACTGCAAGAGTAGTAGCATCGCACGTTTGCAACTTTGTTGCGCCGAACTCCAAGGGTAAGACTCTTAATCCTTACTCCGGAGTCCGAAACTTTATATATATTGTTTTGAGTTTTGGATTGGAGATTGGAGGAAGGATGGGTTGAATTAGAGATGGAGAATGAGAATGATTGTGAATTTATGTGCTGTAGATTCTAGTTTGTGCATGTGTTTGTCACTGTGTTTCAGAATTTTTTTTGGTTGTTTCATGTTTATACTTTGTAGGGTTTCGGATTTGGAACCTTTAATTAGTTTAGGGTCCAAATCTGAAACCCTAAATAAATTGATTTAGGGTTTCAGATTGAACTCCTAAATTGATTTAGGGGTCAATCCGAAACAAAATTTTTAAGGGTTCAATCCGAAACCCTAATTTTGTTTAGGGGTTTCGATGAAACCCCTTCAATTGAAATTTAGGGGTTTCAAAATCCGAAACCCTAATTTTGTTTAAGGGATTCAATCTGAAACCCCTAAATAAGTAAAAATATTTTTCTAAATTGTTTGGTGTATTATTACATTTTTTTTATGTGTTGTGTTCGCTTTGGATTGTGCCTTATTTAATTTTATAATTTTTATTATGTTGAAAAATTAGGGATGTCTTCTTAAAGGGATTACAGTGATAGCTCTCCTACCCTTACCAGTATCCCCACCTTTGCCCCAGAATTGGTCCCTATTGAGCATACTCCAACCCCCAAGAATACACCTTGCCCTACCCCCATGCCCCCACCAACACAGAGCAAGAAACCTGTGTCCATAGTTTGGTTTCACTTTACCAAACTAGAGGATGATGACCCCAATAACCCCCAAACTAAATGTAATTACTGTGAAAAAATTTATGAATATCACTATAGGAAACATGGTACATTTCAGTTAAAGGTTCATTTAGAGGAACAATGCAAGAAGAGTCTAATATTAAGATCCTTATTGGAGAAGAATCAATCTAGACTAAATGTTAGACTAAAAAAATGGCAGATGGGAGTAGTGGGGGTCCAATGTTGAAAGGGTTTACGAAGTATAATTCTGATGAGTGTAGAAGGAATGTAGCTCGTATGGTGATCATAGACGAGCTACCTTTTTAGTTTGTGGAGGGAAGAGGGTTTAAGGAACTTGTTGGAGAATTGGAACATAGATTCTCGCTTCCTTCCGCCACACTGTGGCAAAAGATATTAAAAAGATATACGGAAAAGATAAAGATGTTTTGAGGGGCCAATTGGCGGGTTTGGTAATTTGCCCCACTACCAATACTTGGACTTCTGCCCAAAATTTCAATTACATGTCTTTGACTACTCATTTTGTTGATTCTGATTGGATTCTTCACAAAAAGATTATTAAGTTTTGTCAAATAGTTGATCACAGGGTGAGATTATTGGGAAAGCCTTGGAGGCCACAATAAAAGAGTGAGGGTTGACACGGGTTTTGACAGTTTCCGTTGATAATGCCTTTGATAATGATGTCGCTTTGGGATATCTGAAAACTTATCTTAGAGAGGCAAATAAAATATTATTGGTGGTAAATATGTGCATGTTAGATGTGCTGCACATATCTTGAATATAATTGTGACTGAGGGGTTGAAAGATGTTGATAACTCGGTTGCACGAGTTAGAATGGCTTTAAAATTTGTGAGTTCATCTCTTTCTAGATTGGAGAAATTCAAGGTTGCTTCGAAGAGTGTTGGCATAATATCGAAGAAGGGTCTTTGTATTGATGTTCCTACCAGATGGAACTCAATCTATTTGATATTAGAGGCGGCCCAAGAATATAAGGTAGCCTTTCAGTTATTAGGGGATGAAGATATTCAATATGTCAAATACTTTGATGAGCACAGTGGCTTAGGAAAGCCTAATGATGATGATTGGGATCTAGTTTCTACTTTTATTGATTTTCTCGAGGTTTTTCATGACGTTAGAAGTTATCTGGTTCTTTGTACCCTACATCCCATAAGTTTTGCCAACAAATATGTAGGGTAAAAGAAGAATTAGATGACATGTGTAGAGGTTCCAATATAAGGATGAGGGGGATGGCATTGACTATGAGGGTCAAATATGACAAAGTATTGGAGGAATTTGACTAGATTGAATATTTTATTATATGTGCCTTTTATTCTTGATCCCCGCCTGAAAATTTCAGGCATGTTATATGGTTTGAGACTTACGCATGATCAGGCATGGACTGATCTTATTGGTGATATGGCCCGAGATACCCTGGCTAAATTGTATTATGAATTTAATACAATTAAGGGTCGTACTGCATCTACTACACCTACAGCTACCCCAACGCCTCCTTCAGACATCAGGTCAGCAAAGAAGCGTAGATTAAGACCCTTGCACATAATCTCACACTCGTCCATTAATCTACGGAGGTGGTTTCGGAGTTAGAAAACTATTTTTCAGATGATCTTATTCAAGATGATGACAATTTCGATATATTGGTATGGTGGAAGGTGGCAATAAAGAAATATCCCATCCTTTATGAGATAGCCCGTTGTATCTTGGCCATCCCTATTAGCACCGTTGTCTCAAAGTCAGCCTTTAGTATCGGAAGGCGCATATTGGATCATTTCTGTAGTTCATTGTCTCCTTCAACTGTGGAGGCATTGATATGCATACAGAGTTGGACGATGAGAAATGATATTTATGTTTCGGATGTTTTGGATTTTAAGGAGACCGATGAGGAGAAGGTGGTGATCAATCTGGATCTGGACCACCTGGTAATTGTTGTTTTTATTTTAATATATTTTGATTTATTTATATTCATTTCAATTTTATCAGTATTAATTTTAGTATTTATTGTTGTAACTTGTAACAACACATGAGACTACTCAGAGTCAGACGACGTCTACCTCCGCTGCAATATAAATATGTGCTCACTACTCAAGCCTCAAATCTGAATTATCAAATTATGTATTGATGTATTCAATGATTTGTAATGCTGATACAATGTCCCTTGGACATTTATGTTTGTAATTTTGTAATTGTTTAACCTTTCAATTTTGTAAATTTGTAATAGCTTGGTTATTATTATTAGTTTCTTAGGTAGTAGACTAGTAGTATGTAGTAGTGTAAATTTGTATCATGTATATATTTTTTTTAATATGATATTTTAGCTTCTTTTTACTTTTATATTTTACTTCTAATTTTATGGGCTCAAGATTGGGCCATTTTGGGCTCATTTCAGCGATTTTCGACCATTTTTTACTTTAATTTTGGGCCATTTTGTAATGGTCTAGAAATCGCTTCTAGGCCAAAGGCCCAGTAGGGGCCGGGGGGGCAGGTGGACTAACCCCCCACCTGCATCCCGTTGTGCGGGACGGGGTACCCCGCCCCCGCATGCCGGGGGCGGGGTGCGGGAATCAAATATATTCCCTCGCCCATGCGGGGGTGGGTGGTGGGGAGGGGGCTACCCCACCCAGTATGGGGCGGGTAGCACCCCTGCTTTTTACAAAGACGTCCAAGACCTATATATATACATTCAGATTCACAACAGAGAGAGAGAATTATATTTCAGACTTGGGACCACTTGGTTACACCTCACCATTTCTGTTATAGAGAATCAGTCTAGAGTCTTCTAGACCTAGTGAGTTATTCTTGCATTGGAGCTGCTCCTTCTCGAATCATCCTCTTGGTTCTAAGCTGGTTCATTTAGTCTAGGTGGGGTGGGGGGTACAACTATTATTCTAATGGCCAAATTTAATTAGTGCCTAACCCTTTATTGGTTTTCATTCACACCCAATTTTCAGTTCATACGACCATGAAGTTTGAAGTTATGCATTCAATCACAAGTCACAACCATATATATTGGGTAACTCCATACAAGACAACCCATTTATATATGAATCGAAGTTGGCAGAAACTATATATATATATATATATATATAATTGGAAGGCAATCCATTTAATCAACAACACTGAAGAACTTCATGCATTGACTTATTGCTGTTACATAAATTTCATCGTTTCTGCTTTCTAAATTTTTCTGGGTTGCAGTTTCTAACAAAATGGTTGGAAGAAACTAACAATAGCTCTAACATGAATAACTTTAAAACGAAAAGGAAGCAATGCTTGGCAACAGATATCATATCACTTGAATCTCATTCTCGTGCCTCTTATGATTGATGCAGAGAACGATGATGGGAAAGAGTAATCAACCACCACAGCCGGCAGCACAGGCTGTGCCATAGGTATCGGTGTGGGCTGCAGAGTCTTTGTCTTTGGATGCACCATCTGCACAGGCAAAGATGATAGCTGTAATCAGAGAAAGCATGACCAACGCACCCCAGAAAATCAAAACTGCACTGCTGCTGCTTAAGCTTTCAGCGTTGCTGCCTCCATCCCCTCGTGCTGCTTCCTTCCATTCCCTCACCATCTATGTTCAATCTCTCTCACTCACTCTCTTTTGTCTGTTGAAATTGCAAGCAATTCTCCGAACTCTCGGGTGAAGGACACTAACATAAACTGGGACAAGGCTATAATCCGTTGAATGGTACACCATATGAATTTATCAAACAGTTGGGCTTCTCGGGTCAATTTTGAGGGCCATTCAGAGACAAATGTACATGGAGTACAGAAACAGTGACTAGGACAGCCGTAGAGTTGGTGAGAAATAGTCCAGACTCTAGGCCTAGACCTTATCCCCTTTCAAAGTTCAAACCCAGCTTTTTTGACGGAAAAGTGATATAAAAAAAAGTAATGTAAATATGAAAGAAAAGAGGGGTCTCTTTTCTCACTATAATTCTTTCGACCTAAATATTTTTTATATATAATTTAAAGATAATCACAGTGATAAAATTTATTACAGAAATACTATTCTGTCGCTTCACTCTTACTATCAAAATTAATTGTTGGTCAATTTTTTTTTACTTAGTGATTAAAGAAATGATTTTAAATATATTAATGTATTTTTTTCATTTTTTTAAAATTTTTAAATGTATTAAAAAAAAAAACTGGATGGTACATTCAGCAATAAGAGTAGGGCGGTAGAGTAGCCCCTCAATTTATAATATCCAATACAGTTTATAAATAATATGAATTTTAAATGATATTTTTTTTTGAAAAAGAATTTTAAATGATATAGGAAGGTTGAAAGGTTATGTTTATATATCTGATCTAGTTGGTTTAAAGAATTATACGAAATCTTGATCTAATTGGTTAATTAAAATTCAAAATAAAATAAAATAATATTTATTACATTGAAAATCACTAGTAAGGCCATATGTATCCATTTTTTGGTTTCCACTAAAGCATGTGGTTCACGCTCTACCCTAACATCTAGACCTTTTCATCGTCTCACCTATTATACTTGTCATTTTTATGTGGTTTTAACTGCTTTCTTTCCAAGTTTTTCTTTATTATTTGCTTTATTTTTCAAAAGTTTTGGAGCTCAATTTTGCTACCATACACCACCGTCAACCATCCATTAGTTTGATCTAATTATTAATTTTTTAGAAGAGAAAATATATATCATACCGTCAAGACGATAAATACATGCAATAATTTCCAGTAGTTTTTTTTTTTTTTTTTTGAAATGGCGAATCTCGTTTCATTAAAACATGACATACAAATTTGACTTAAGAATAAGTCAATTATAACCAATAAAAGCTTCCCAGCGCACAATCGTGGCTGACATGGTCTAGTCCCACGGCACATCTCTACAAACAAAAAGCCTGAGAGATAGCCCATCTCTGTCCAAAAACAGAGATAACAGATAACAACTAAAACAGACTCCACACCCGACTAAGCGAGAAATGGAGGAGGAACACCCTGACCTCTCCGCTACGTGGAGTGGGGAGAAAACACCATTCTGGACCAAGGCCGAATGGGAAACACCATTACTGAGATTTCTTACATAAGAAAGACAAAAACATAAAGAAAACTACAATGTGAAAACACTGTAAACGGAAAATCAATGCACATAAAACACAACACATGGAGGGAAAACCGACGGTTGAGCTTTGGAGATCCAGTGACTCCGGTTCTGAATCGGCAGCTCGATGTGGCGTCAGATGATACAAGGGTGGCGCATGGGTTCAACGCGCGGCGAGCTCCGAATTTTCGATCCGCGCTTGTGGGCTACGCGTCGCTCCGATGGAGGCCGCATTACGAGGTTTTACAGATCGGCGGCGGGGAAGGCTCCTCGTGGGGCGCGTGTATATAGATGGTCACCGGATCACCTCGCATCGACTCCCCCTTATTTAGCCGAATCCTGAAAAAAACAAGAAAACCAAAGAAACGGAACCGTCGGAGACACAGGGCCGACGTTAGGGAGGGAGGAAAGTAGAGGGAGGAGGGAGCCGGAGCTCCCCCTCCCCCCAGCTGTGATCGAACGAAGGGGCTTTTTGAGAGAGAGGGGCTTATCGGCTTCTTTCGCTCTGTTAAGGATCTCAACTAATGTGGTTTATCGATCCCCGGTAGTTAAAATATGATAATTTATATACGAAATTATTAATTATCTATAAGTTTGAAGGTGGAAAGTGTTCTTTATTTCAATACGAATTCATTTTTTTTTTTTAAAGCATCACATATTGATATAAGGAAAATGATACTATTTTCCCTTCAATTTGACTGCTCATGTATTTTATTTTATTTTTTTAAATATTTTTTACTTAATGGTTAAGGAAGTGACTATTAGTGTTGTTAACGCCCAAAAACAGTGCAACCTAGAAGTGAAGAAATATCCATTCTAGGGACTAGTTGAGGTGGGCTGGGCCTCGATCGGTGTCAATTGGAGCCCCCGGCAGTGGTTCAGTGCGACTGTATGGTGTCAGTGCGTACATCCATGGCAGTCAATAGTATTTAAATGCAAAGAAAATAATAAGAGATGAATACATAAATTTACGTGGTTTGGCACTAGGCCTACATCCACGAGGGTTTGGGAAGGGAAGATTCTATTATAACATACTTGTTTATAGTCTCTCCTAACCACTCATTTCTCACTATACAATGGGAGCTGTAGATTTACTAGCTGGAGAAGAGGTTCTCTCTAGAGTTCTTCGGTTAAAGAAGAAGTCAAAGTCCCAAGAAAAAAGTCGGAAGTCCCCAATCTGTACCTGTCCCTTTTATTTGACCCTCTGCTTGCGTGCGTCTCGGTAGTGGTGATAAATGTCTGCTTGGCGTGTCTGAGCCTCTCTCATTTTACTACCTTCTCCTGACACCTCCCTTTCTCCTGACACCCTCGCCCCTTAGTCCCTTCTTGTCCTCTTTCCCTCTATGTTCATTTGTCTTCTAGTGATGGCTTTCTTGATTGGCTGGACCTTGAAAACCATTTTGGGCCCGATGTATTTTACCCCCTCACAGTTGTGTGCTATTCTTAAAAGAAATTTGTTCAAAAGAAGAAGACCTTGAGAATTTTTAAAGGTAAAATATGCAATCAACCTGATCCGCCTTCGTCCGTAGAGAAATAAATTTCAAGAGTTGGCTCGGTCATTCGTTCCTCTCGTGTTAAGTAGCAAAGATTTTCAAGTACGGGATTAGGAGGGAGATGGGCTCGACTGCATAAGATGCATAAGGCGTGAGTACGTCATGGTGAGATAAGCAAGAGGTAGGCTTAACCGCTTGGAGTGCATACGAAAGTTGGTCGGCTATGGAGAGGTAAATGGGAGGTAGGCTTGATCGCTTAGAGCACGTAGGGGGTGAGTTTGTAGCTTAGCTATGGCGGGAGATGGGCTCGACTGCGTGAGATGCATATGCAAGTTGGCTGGGCAGTCAAGTGACTTGCCCGCCTATTTAGATGCTTGGGAGGCCGGGTGTGAAGCTCCTGGTGAGATAAATGGGAGGTAGGCTCAACCACATGGAGCGCGAGCACGAAACCCATCCTGACTAAGTAAGCGGGAGGTAGGCTTGATCGCACGAAGCACGTAGGGTGCAAGTACGTCCTAGCAAGGTAAGCGAGAGGTAGGCTCAACAGCATGGAGTGTGAGTGCAAAGCCCTTCCTGGCGAGTTTGTAGCGGGAGGTAGGCTCGACCGCATAAGATGCGCACGAAAGTTGGCCGGACAGTCAAGCAACTTGCCCGCCTATGCGGACGCTTGGGAGGCTGGGCGGTCCTTGACCTTTCCCACCTGTTGACTTTTATAAAAATGGTAGTGGGTCGAGCAGCTTGTAAGACTGAACTCATCCTAAGTCTTGTCGAAAGTGTACGTTCTTTCGGTGTCTTTGTCTTCGATGATGTTGGTAAACTTTTCTTTACAGATGTGAATTGCAGTTAATGTTGGAGTATGTTCGTTGTTACCCACACGAAGTGGTCAAGGAGCGCATCGACCCCGTGGGTCCATTTCAGATGGTTGTGGAGCTCGGAGGCACGTTAACTCCTAAGGCTCGTTCTCGAATGTAGCTTACTGGTAGCGGTTATGGCACGAGTGCGAACACCCAGCGTTGCTAGTGGAGATGCTATCTCAAAAGTAATGTCCGGCAGTCGAAAGACTGAAATTGTATTTCGCTTTGAGGTAGGCTGGGCCACCTTAAGGCGGGACCCGCCTGTTGACCTTCAAGGGAAGGTAAGTAGAAGATGTTCGACCGCGTTATGCTATCTTGAAAGTAATGTCGAGAATTTGAAAGATTGAACCAACACGTCACTGTGAGGCAGGCCGGGCTGCCTTAAGGATAGATCCATTTGTTGACCCTCACAAGAAGGTAAGTAAAAGATGCTGCAAAAGTCAAACCTGTTAGTGCAAATATTTCCCAATCACAAGTGCGAAATTCACAAACCTAAGCTGTCTTGTTGGGGTGTGGTGAAGGTTTGAGGCATTATCTGTTTGGTGTTATGTTGCTGGAGATTCTATCTTTAGGTAGTTGAAGGCTAACCTGCACTCCTCCGCGAGAGGGGTAGAGCAGTCTTAGGTATTACACTCATCCCTTTCGCCTCACGGGGAGATAAGTTGCTGATAGAGATTTCTTTGATGGAGATTCTGTTGGTGGAGATCTCGTTGGTGGAAATTTTGTCTTCGGGTAGCCGAAGGCTAATCCACACTCATCTATGAGAAGGATAAGCAGTCTTAGGCATTACACTCATCCCTTTTACCTCGCGAAAAGGTAAGTTGCTGATAGCGATTTCATTGGTGTATATCTCATTGGTGGAGATTCTGTCTTCAGGTAGCCGAAATCTAACCCGCACTCCTTTGCGAGAGGGATAGAGCAGTCTTAAACATTATACTCATCATTTTCGTCTCGTGGGGAGGTAAGTTGCTTATGGAGATTCTGTTGGTGGAGATTTTGTCTTCGGGTAGCCGAAAGCTGACCCTCACTCCTCTACGAGAGGGATAGAGCAATTTTAGGCATTACACTCATCATTTTCCCCTTGCATGAAGGCTGACCCACACTCCTCCACGAGAGGAATAGAGCAACTTTAGGCATTACAATTATCCATTTCGCCTCACGGGGAGGTAAGTTGCTGAGTATTTAGCCCGTACAGGGATCAATCATGTTAGTAAAAACAAAATCCACATAAGTTTTGAAGGAGACAAACCGGAGTATTTTTCCGTTTTGACTGATTTTTTTTGGTTGCCTGCTGCTATTTGTCCGCTGCTTGATTGAAATTGCTCGTTGCTATTTGCCCTTTCTTCTCTTCCTTGCTCCTTATTATTGTTTGTCATTTCTCTCATTTTCATTACCACCCATGCAGATGAATCCAAAGCAAATGAGGCGTGACTGTGGGTGAGGAGTAAGTGGTTGATGAGTTGTTGGTGACAAATGCACTGGCCATGGAGCCTGGATGTCTTTGGCCGATGAGTTCTTGCTCATGGCACATATGGCTGAGGAGAGGAGGCCGTGGAGTCCTGCTTGCTATGCATGGCCGACAAGTAAACCACTGGTGGGCGAGGAGACCTCGATTGTGAGCTAGCTGAGGAGCCCAAATCGCTGCACTCTCGTGTAGGTGTTGCCTACAGCAAAGCTAGGAGGTGGCCGGCGACTACCCAAGAAGAGGTAGGAGATGCCGGCAAGCCACTAGGTGGCTTCTAGTGGCTTTCGGCAGAACTATAGTTTCATGGCAGGGCTGGGTTGAGGAGTCCTAATTGTATGCGCAACGTGCATGGGGCTGCACGGTGAGGTCCCCGTCGCAAAGGGCGGTCGCAGGCCATCCCCAAGGGGACAGATGGTGCCAGCGATTCAGCAGGTGACTACCGGTGCCCTCCTGTGCCCTTTGTGGCACTATTAGTTGCCCGTTACTGTGTATTTTCATGCGTGGCCGCTAGTGATCGCTTTCATGCTGCTGTTGTAGCGAGTTTCTTTGACAAAGACAGACGACGTTGGCGGTCCAAGCAGTGTCCGCCGGCAAGCCAGCTATTGTGTCTCCGATGAAGACCTCTTGCTGAGTGCATGCTGAGGTTCACCGTGTGCATGACCGTTTGCCACAGTACGCCACCTGCAGGTGTAGGGTGCCCCACCGACGAGGATAGAGGGTGTCGGCGGACCTAACAATTGCCACAGGTAGATCCTGCGAGCTCATGGCAGGCTACCGTGAGCTCCTTTTGAGCTATCGTGGGCACGTGCACTGTGCATGGCACATGCACAGTTGGGATGTGATTCCCATGCAAGCATTGTGCACTTGCACAGTGTTTGCCCGTTGTGCATGTGTATGCGCCAGTGTATTCCAACTATACTGTGTACTTAAAGTATACGAAACAATGACATTTATAGCCTAGGTGGCCAAGAAGTTTGGTTTCTGGCTTACACGTTGCATGCATTGGATAAACATTTAAGTGCAATGTACTTAAATCGCCTAGGCAAGGAAAGATTCAATTGCCCATTTCTTGCCTTTTCATAAAAATAAAAGTGGAAAAACTGAAGATACTTATCTGGAAAAATTTCATCTGCTCTTTTGAAAATTATTTAGCTCGCCGAGAAATCATCCTTCTTCCGCTTCTAGTGCAAAAACAATCTCGAATCCCACAGACGACGCCACTGTTATCGCTAAAAAACGACGCAACTCGGAAGGGAAGAAAGATCTATTCCCGGGATGCGCTGAGGTGGGCTGGCCTCAATCAGTGTTATTTGGAGCCCCCCACAATGGTCCGGTGTGGCTGTACAGTGTCATTGCGAATATCCATAGCGGTCAACATTATTTAAATGCAAAGAAAATAAAAATAGAGGAACATATATATTTTCGTGGTTCGACACTAGGCCTACGTTCACAGGGTTAGGGAGGGAAGATTTCACTATAATATATTTGTTTACAGTCACTCATAGCATCTCATTTTTCACTGTACAATGAGAAATGTAGATCTACTGGCCGAAGAAGAGGTTCTCTTTGGAACTTTCTAGTTTAAGAAGAAGTAAAAATCTCAAGAAAAAAAATCGAATGTTCCCAATCCATAGGCACCCTGCCCTTTTTTATATGACCCTCTACTTGCGTGTGTTTCAGTAGTGGTAAAGAATGTCTGCTTGACGTGTCTGACTTTCTTTTATTTTCATACTTTCTCCTGACACCTTCCTTTCTCCGGACACTCTCGTCTTTTAGTCTATTCTTGTCCATTTTTTTTCTCTCTTCCTTTATTTTTTAATGATGGCTCTTTTGATGGATTGGGCTTTAAAAATTATTTTGGACTCGATGTATCTTACCCCCTCATAAGTGTATTAATATATTTTTTATTTTTTAAGAATATTTAAACATGCTTAAAAAATATTTAAAATAAAAAATACAATTGCACAACAAGTGGGTAAAGTTGGATGGCATTGTAACACTACCCATAATATAATATTATAATAATATAGATGTCGTTTCGTTGGTTAATTGATATTGCCAAAAAAGGGTATTATCGTCAATTCAAATACGTTATCCCCCACACCTGCTCAATCCATTTCTTCAGGCTTTCAACCCACACGACAGACTCACCCACAGCTCCGACTTTCTCACCAAAATCTGTGTGAGAGGGAGAGAGAGACGCAACAACAATGTCGACTTCCTTATCCTCCCTCACCTTCTCCTTCTCTTCCCTTTCCTTTTCCTCCCATCTTTCCCACAAACCAAACGGCCTCTCTTTCCACCGGCCCCGGTCCCTCTCCCTCTCGCACCTGTCCGCTCCCCCTTCTCTCGTCTTCCTCGCCTCCGCCGCCCCCCCGGCAGAGCTTGAGACGACGGACCTAAAGAAGTACGTCAAATCCAGGCTTCCCGGTGGCTTCGCCGCCCAAACAATTATCGGCACCGGCCGCCGAAAATGTGCCATTGCTCGCGTCGTCCTCCAAGAAGGTACCGGCAAAGTTATCATCAATTACCGTGACGCCAAGGTCCCCAACTCTCTCTCTCTCTCTCTCTCTCTCTCTCTCTCTCTCTTTGTGTGTGTGTGTGTGTGTGTAATGTATGTTTACATATAAGCGTTATTGCTCACTTTCATAATATCTCGATTGATTATATTGAAATTAGGTTTAAGTCTAATTTGTTAGTATCGTTTATTGTAGAATTTTGAGTTTTTTTTGACATAAATTTATGATCTAGTGATTCGAGTTGCTCATTACAGTTGCTAGAAAAGTTTTCCCAGTCCAAAGCTTTGTTGCTGAAAGGTTTTTTTTTTTTTTAGAAATCTCCGTTTAATTGATGTAAGCCCGCAATAAAGTGGCTTCATTGTGACAGTTCTGTGTTTTTAGTTGTTTATGCGTATGTAATATGTATTCCTTTGTCTCTTTTGATGGTATGGTGTTGTAATCTTGTGTGTTAGTCTGTTGAATAATATGAGTAGGGGCTGATAGGAAAAAAGAAGAAGAAGAAGATAATCTTCCCTTGGATAGATTCTGCTATCAAATGAATCATGTATAACCTACATCCATCGAGGTCTTTGTTGAAACCACGTACTTCTGTTTACCTGAACCATTTTGATGACATTTGCTTCAGTTGATGATATAACCAGGATTTTGAATTGATGGCAGTTAGTGGGATCTGAAAATGCTCCTATCCCATTCTTTTGAAGAAACTTATTCCCTGACATCTCATACTTACTGTTGAATCTGTTGTTCCCCAAACATGGTGTGATTCTGTTTCTGGCATATTTGCGCTTTAATCCATTGAGGTGCATTCTTCTCTTATATGCCATCCCAATCATATGCATGAGATTTTACTTCTGTGGTTCAACTCATGATAGGAAAGAGAGTGAGTTGCTTCTGTGGTTCAACTCATTATTTTTTCAATTGTTTACCAATCAAGAAAATAATCAGAGAGTGTGACATTCTGTTTAGTTGATTTGATGGATTCATCTATGCGTTGCAATTGCTATTCTCTTCTCCATGAAGTTTCATCAGCTCTCTGCTCTTTCCATTGCTGTGCAGGAATATCTTCAAGGCAATCCATTGTGGCTTCAGTATGTCAAAGTCCCATTGGTAACTTTGGGATATGAAAGTAATTACGATGTTTTTGTCAAAGCTCATGGGGGAGGCCTCTCTGGTCAAGCTCAGGCAATCTCCCTGGGCATTGCTCGTGCACTGCTAAGGGTGAGTGAGGACCACAGAAGACCTCTGAGAAAGGAAGGGCTTCTGACCAGGGACTCCAGAATTGTTGAGAGGAAGAAAGTTGGTCTCAAGAAAGCTCGCAAAGCCCCACAGTTCTCCAAACGTTGAGGTTGGAAATATTGGATGCATACATATGGTTAACTTTTTGTTTTAGCATTTGTTTGTTAAGCTTCATGGATGTTACAATTTGCGTTATCAAAATACCTTGGCTTTGTTTGTTGATATCTTTATTAGAGTCTTTTTCTATTTTTGTTTTCACCTTTTGGGAAAGTTCTCTGCTTTAGGCTGAGATATCATTGAACTGCGGAGTTTCAGATAAGATGCTCAGAGATGCACTTTGGATTCGAGATATAAACATTAAAAAAAACGTTGTAGAAGATTGGGATTTAATTGGAGCTCAATTAGGCCCTTGACAACTAATATATGTAAAAAATTATTGCTGACTATATTGAGTTTTGAAGGTGTTACTGCGGCTTTAGACTCTTGAATGGGAGTTATGAAAGTCGGATTATCTTTCTGTAGCTTTCGGCCTTTGTTACCTTGGCCCACTATTAAAGGTTTCAAGCCGAGCTGTGAAACAGTGAAAGGCCTCGTTTAAGCTTAAGCTTTGACACTTGCAAGATTTTATCTTGTTTGTGTAATTTCTCCTTTTTTTTAATATATTTTTTCTTCAGTGAAATACATTTTTTTTTACCTTTTCCAAGGTCGCTATTTAATTTAATTTAATTTTTTATTTTTATGTGATTTCCTTTCTAGTAAATCACACCCTATTTTCTAGGATTCTTTTAATATCTTGTCACGGCATTGTTGGCGTTGTTTCACGTCTTTTCACTCCGGGTGGTCAAAAATATATAATTATGCAAAACTGGCTTCATTCCTACTATTTCTTTACCAATATTTTGCTACAATTGTTACTTGGAATCTTTCTTTCGATCTTTTAGTACGGAGTTTATGCCTAGGTCCAGAAATCACGGGGTGTTTTTCGTGGAAGTTGCCCAGATGCTCGACCGATGTTACTGCATCATGCTTGCATTCAGAAATATATGGAAGCTGAATATCGCTCCATACCATATTGGAATTCCTCAACATATTGATCTTTATTTCGTTAACCAAAGTCGCTCTACATATTACTTTCCAACCTAGTCGGATTGCCATTCTTTTTGCAAGTTAGGCATTATCATGTTCATGTCTTGACTAGTTTAATGTGGTTTGGTGGGCTTGACCAAGTCTTCCACACATCGCCGGATTTGGGAATGTTCAATGGCATTGGCTTCCTCCAACTCGTGTTCTTCCTTGTTTTCTTTACCTAATGAACCACTTTATTTCTGCAAATCTCGTCTTCTTTTTTCTCTCAACTTTCTCCTCATATTTCATCTCGTTTTATGAATGTTAAAAAACTTTATGCATTATATGTTATGAATGTAAATAACGTATTTAAATGTTCTTTAGTTTGAATCAGCCATTCCATAGAAACGACTCATTCCTCTAATTATTCTTGAGACATTGGAGTAACAAATTTTAAAATATTAAGTTTTTAAAATATGCTATTTTTTTAAAATAAAAATCGTAATTTTTTTTTTTTAATTAGTATTGGGTGCCCGGAAACGCCTCAACTAATCTCGAGGGTGCACATGTCTTTGGTAAGAAATTCTCGCAACTACACTTAAGGTAATTCAAGGAAAACATCTTCCAATCCAAAGATCTTTTTTTTAAAAAAAAAAAAAAAACAAATTCATTCCATTCATGAACTAAAATTATAAATGTGACTTTTTAATACATGAAAACTCTAGATTATAAGTCAACTACACATCAATTGTAAGACTTCTCCACACACAAATTTCTTTATGGCAGTCATTGTCTAAACTTCGCAATGATTCTCTCTTTATAGAGAAAAGCTCTGTAAAACAAAACTTAACATCCCCTCTATCCTCTCAAGGAGAAAGAGTATAGGACACTGCTATAGACACTAAATCCAATAGCGTATTTCTAATTTATTAATAACTAATAAGACTAAAACTAAAAACTACAAGCAAAAACAAAAACAAAAACAAACTGCTGAGCTACAAGCTCCAATGTCACGCTGGGCTTCTCACCCACCGCAGGCATCGACATCTCGAGCCTTGACGGCACAAGTACTCAGCTTCCACACGGACAAAACAGTTTCTACTGAGCAGGCATCGCCTACTAGCGAGCATTGGCCGTACTGCCACCGGCTGTAGCATCGCCCACCATTCTCAGTATGCTTTTTGCCTCAGTTGCGTTCGACCCAAAGGCCAAAAACATCTCACTCGGATCAACAGTAAACCAGAAGCAGAAATACAAAAAATAGTAGAAAATTGAAAACGGAACAACAGAACATATATTGACAAAAAACACAAAAAGATGAACAGTATATATAGCCATTGAAATAGAGTGGCCTGGGTCAATCCCAACAATCACCTTGTGGGCATTGTAGGAGATGGGTGGCTGGTCACCCAATGCCATTTTTTTTTTCCAAGGAACTCTTAGCATTTATTTTACACTTAATACGACAAATTTGAGTAATGGTGTCTCGGACAATTGACATCGAATTACGTATTTCGTTTATCATGTAATTACTTATAAAAATATCACGAGGTTATAATATTCTTTCCAGGGCTATAATTTAAAGTGAGGTTGAATTAAATATTCCGGTGAGTTTTCTGGGTATATTAAATGCTCCTTAAAATTTATATTTATTTATTTTTAAATATTTTCCTTTCACGTTATATGACAGAAACAAATAATATATTATTAACATTTTTTTTTTCTCATTTGGTTATAAAAAAAGAGTAATACAGTTATGAGTTGTGCACTTATTTTAAAAAAGAGTAAAATCTATTATTAAAAATTTAATTTTTTATATAAATAATATATTTACTAGTTTTTTATTTTTATTTTAAATACACGACTATTCTATAATTGTTAATATATTATTTTTAAAAAAATGGGGAAGGGTTGTGAGAAAAAGTAGTTGGGCCATTTTGAACGGGCCTTTCTCTAAAGCAATGGAAACTATAAACCCCAAGAAGACGACTAATCAAAGCCCAAATCCGCAAATCCCCATCCCCTCGAACCGAGATTAGATTTCCACCACACCACTACTAGGGCTAGGGTTTAACTTCAATGCTTTTTCTAGCCTTTCGGCTTCTCATTCCGAGCTTTTTAGGGGTTTTCAGCTTTCGGGAACCTTAAAAATGGCGACAGCGACAACGGCAACAGGGGTTAAAGCGGTTGCGAAGAGGAAGCCTGTGTTCATCAAGGTGGACCAACTGACGCCTGGCACGCAAGGCCACACCCTCGCTGTCAAGGTTGTCAGCTCCAAGCCCGTCAAGGTCACCAACAGCAAGCCTGCCCGATCGTCTATGATTTTATCTCGGCCCCTACAACCCACACGTATCGCCGAGTGCCTCGTCGGTGACGAGACGGGGGCCGTCGTCTTCACTGCTCGCAATGATCAAGGTATATTAAACGTGTATGTATAAATATTGTTTTGAAAAGAAATTTCTTTGCTTTTATGCTCGTAAAATATGTGGGTACATGGAATAAGTGGTTCTTAGGGTGTTGGTATTTTTATTTTCCTTTTTCTGGGAGCCTGATTCGGGTTTCGGTGGAGAGCAGAATAACAGCTATTATCTTAGTATTATCGGGTGTAAGGTGTTCTCTTTGGTTTCTTGAGTAAATGTGGAAGATCTTACTCGTTTGGGTATTGGGTTTTAGGTTGTAGGGAAACTATCCAACTCTTGATTTTTTTGGAATAATTATTGGGGTCTTGTTACGTATGTAATGTGCTCCTTGGTTGTTTTTAGTGGTGTTTTTTTGTCTGGTCGCCTTGATGTCTTGGTGCTATGATGTATCTTCGGAAAAGGGAAGCAAATGATGCTCTGGGTAGTGGGTTTTTCATTGTTTGGTGCAATGCTGGGTGCTTTCAGGATATTAACGCACAAACTACATGTTTGTGCGTTAATACGCGTTGTGTGGGTTTGTATCCATGTATGAGAGCATATTCCTCTATTCTTTTGCAGTTTATTTGGTTCTGAAATTTTGAAAAAGGGGAAGTAATTTCTTACCCAGTGTTAGGTTTATCATTGTTTTGAATCCAACATCAATGCTAATAAGAAATTAGTTGCAGCGAGGTATGCAAGCATTTATGTGTATATGATGTATGTACATGTGTTTCATATGTACATTTATTTCATATGTACATTGTATAGCTGTGTGTATAATGTATATGACCCTGCTTTCTTTGGTGCAATGAGGGTTGAGAATCTTGTTCTGTTTCCTTGGTTGCTTGATTTATAGATTTGAGTTTGCAGTTCCTCTATTTGTTTGGCCTGAAAATGATCAATTGATTAATTAAATGTGGTTGGCACAACTTCATGGGTTAGATATTATGGTTCAGATTTTCAATTGTTTTGTCATTTCATTTACTCATTAGGTGGTATCATCAATCTTGTCCATTTGCTTATAGTTTTAGTGGCTAATTGTGCCAAATATATTTCCTGCACGCATTATTTGTATTCTGGAATGTATTTATGCGACAAACATATAAATTGG